>CM076577.1:984778583-985021262 GCA_034641835.2 Pinus albicaulis | reverse complement strand
TCGAGAGTGTTTTTTCCAATGAACGTTGCAGAAGTAGTAACTCAACCATAGTTGTTTCCGGACTCTAGAGCATTTGTCCAACCAAGGCTCCAAGACTAGTAACTCAACCCAATAGTTGTTTTTCGAGCTCCAGAGAATTTGTCCAACCAAGGCTACAGGAACTAATAACTCAACCCAACAACCAAAGGAATCATGAGAACCAACCGGAAAACAATTAATGGATATAAACCCACAACACATTGGCTATCCAGGAAATGGCAAGGTTGCAAAATTCCACATGCATACACCATGCATGCCAAAAATATTGAGGAAAACATACAGGAAACTCGGTACCTGCAATCAAATATCGTTGTAACTATTGATCCCGATGTATGATTGTACGTTAGTGCTCTTCCTTTTCCTTATTTATCCAAATACCAAGTATCCAAACCCTCCAATAGGGATCGAAGAAAACTCTAAGTATATAAGGGTATGAGAGAGAGTGAGAGAGAGAGAGAGAGAGAATAATGAGAGAGCTCCAAAAATGCAATGAAAAAATGTTACCAACTGATCCTCAAAAGCCATTTTATTAATTAGACCTCTATTTCTTCATTTTTCAATATTTTCTTTCGTTTTCATCCTCACATGCAACATGTGACTTTTCATCTCCCTTTTCTCCTAATTTCCATTATTTTCATAAATAAAATACCAATTAATGCTTGAATTCTTTCGAAAGCCTTAGCCATTTCCTTTAGCCATAACAACTGAAATAAACACCTACTAGGATTTGTTTCTCACAATTCATCTTGCAATACGTGTCCCATCAATCGTGGTCTTATATATTTTTACATGGATTTTTAACCAGGGCTATTACGGAACCCTCCCCCTTGGGGGAACACCATCCTTAGTGTTCAATGCCACCTACAACCTAGAAAATTGTGGAAATAAAGCATACTGCCTATGGAGCTTTATAACACATCTCGTTGCAATATTTATAATGAATAACCTGCAAAAAAAGAAAAAAACCATCATGAAAATCAAACCACGCACTAGAGGTTTATAATACAGCTCATTACGGTATTTACAATAACAAACACATATCTACATATCCACATTTTCCCAATCGAAAAATAAAAGGATATAAAGTTTGCATACGTAACAAGGAAATCTAGAGGCTCACACCTCCACCCTCAAAGTAGTAAGAAGATTTAGTTCCTTCCTATGAAGTCTAGAATCCGCTGTCATAGCCAAAGCTGCATCCAATGTCCAATGTTACAATCATGCACTATTGTGCTCTCAGTGAACAGTTACTAGATCATTTTTCGAGGGGACACTCCCAATGTGCTATTGATCCCGCCTGTCAATGCTAATTACCAAAACCAATCCATCCCCTACTTTCCCTTCTCTGCGACATAGTCCCTCGCAAAATCTGATGACCCCAGTCCGTGTCATTACTCACTTTCCTCGCATCGGAATATAAAGAAACCGGGCCATATACATGCCTCAAAACAATCATACCAGTCATAGCATGCTCATGGAAATAAATGGAAACTATTGGGTACCGGTGTCCCACAATGGAGTTTCTCCTGAATTCTTTACCAACATATCGCTAAATGTTCCAATTACTTTTTCTAGTGCTACTAGTCCTTACAGTCGGTTTCAACAATTCCAGACTGGGAATTACATGATTTCCTGTACCAACCACATAATTTTCATTATGTTTAAAATAAATTCAAATAAATTCAAATCATACCTCACTGGTCACTCGTTAATAAAATACACTTGCAATTCTATTCACTTCCTGTCACAACAAGTCAAACTAGTTGTTTGATCATATCATCATGTATAAACATATCACATCTAGTTAGCTCAAAATGCAACCATCATAAATTAAAATCATGAATCACATGAAATCACCATAAACCAAGATCACAAATCACATGTAACGATCATAAGTTAGAATTATAGATCACGAGCACAATAAAGTTGAATTCAAATATCGATACTTATCCTTCATTGGCCATTACTTATGTCTTTGTTCTTTCTATACACACATCAGATCAGTTGTCACACCTGGTAAGAATGCAATCCCTTTGCTTCTCTTAAATCATGTACATAGCATCGAATATCCAACATGCATACATCACCATATGCACACAACATCACATGTCCAACATGCACAGATTATGGTATGTATACAACACTGCACATCCAACATGTACATAGCACCATCTATGCCCAGCACTGCATATAAAATATACACACAACACTGTATATACAGTAGGCATAGAACATCATATGTACATAATAATACATATGTTACATGTATACATCACCATAGGTAGAATCACTGAATATACAACATGCACAACAAATACACAACAAATACACAACAATAGGACTCTTGGAGAAAGGTCCCCTGGGCTCCACTTTTTGGTATATTTTTCTATACATTTTGTATATGCGTATTGCTCGAATGAGTGAAGGGGCTTTGGGGTGACTCAAAGTCCCTATTTTGATGTAAAAAGAGTTTAAGGGTAAACTGTGGGCCTCAAACCATGATTTGAGACCATAATATATACGCACTATAATGATATAAATTGATAGATTGAGCCTAAGGAAGAGATAGAATATGATTGATGTTTTGGTTTACAATCTTCTATGGTTTTCGATTAATGAAGAGATTTCCGGATTTTCCACAATGTGATAAAACAATGGTCAACATTTCGAATCCCAGCGGGGATCCATCTTCAGGACACGATGAAGAATGAAGAGTGAAAGAAGGTCGCAAAGGACAAGGTATAAGTAGCGAAACGAAAAGAGAGGAGGAAAAGCCGACTAATTAATTAATATTATTATCTTTAATTTATTAAATAAATAATTTAATCTAATAAATTTTTGTAAATTTTTAACAAATTTATTTTAAATTTTATAGATAAATTATAGAATATATAATATCATGTATTTATTAATTTAATAGTAAATGAATTTTAATGAATTTTAATTTTCTAAATTTTAAATTTGTTCTTTGATTTCAATAATAATTATTAATTTTTAATGAATTTTAAATTTATTGAAATTTAATTTTTATATTAATTTCTTAATTCTAAGTGATAAAGCCTAAAGTTACTAAAATTTTGTTTTCGTAAAGTTTTATTTTTTATATTAATTTCTTAATTATAAGTTACTAAAATTATTTTAAAAAAAATAAACTAAATTAATATTTATAACTAACATAAATTATCAAATTAAAAAATAATAATAATTATAACTAACTAAAATTATTATTCATGTTTTGATCTAAGTATATGCGTTAATGATACTTTGTAAGGGTTTTAGTCTGGGTTGGGTAGAAAGGCTCCTGCTAGCTGTCTGCGCAGAGACCTAGTCGTGGCTGTGTGTAGAGTCTGTTGGCTATGTGCGTAGAAGGGTAAACTGTAAGGGAAAGTCTAATGTATTGAACTAATTTGAAATAATACAAGGACTCATTTTGGCAAGAAGCAACATGTTATCTCTCTGTGTTATCCTTTTACCATTATTTCTTAAGTTTGTCTTACTTCTGTTATGTTTATTTCTATATGTGCGAATACATTTGTTATTTATGCATGAAGTTATATTGATGGTTGATAAATCTGCTTAATTAATTACACATTAGATAGATTTGGATCTAACTCTGTTATGCTACATCTGTGAAAAAGTGATCTGTAATTCTGTGTTGTGATTTGATAACGTATTATTATATATTGTGCAATTTTTTTATGATCGATATAATTCTTCAACCAATCTGCTTAGGGCGACTACATTATTTTCTTCCTAAGGGTGCGAAAACCTGGTTCCAACACCCCCCCCCCCTCCCCCCCCCATACTACTTCGGTAGAGACTTTGATCTATTAAAGAAGGTCATTGCCGAAAGGGCCAGCAGTTGGAGTGTTTGTTGGTTGTGTGATCAACTTTGAACTTGGGTTAGGACCCCTCAAGGCAACATATGGTTCCCTTTCTAGGACCGGGATCATTTTCAAGAAGATTTGATGTTGTGGTACCCTTCGCAAAATAAATTACAAGATTGGTTGGGTTGAAATATCCTTCAATTCGCACTCGAAGATAATCGAAGTACTAAGCTATATGACGAAAAGTGGGTACATAAATACATCTATACAGAATTTCATGAGATATTATTTTTCTCCTTTGCAATTGGGTTGCAGGAGTGGTTGTCACGATTGGATGAATTCAATACCTCTGTGAAGGATGACACAGTCAGTAAGTGGAATCCTGAATTGATTCAAGAATTAGAAAAGTTAGACAACAAGATCACCTTCACGTTAAATCATTGGCTTGATTGCCTCTTGGGAGGATTTGTGACAGAATTTTCCATTCACCAATTTGTGTCATATTATGAAGCGAAAAGAAGATTTTTCAAAGGTCCTAGAGGTAAGTTCTTGCACTCATTGAAGTTGTTTTTGAAAATGATATTATGTGAATAGGGCTCTCTATGTGAACATATTGCTTGAATGCTACGAAGAGGCCCAACTAAGTGCAGTGGAAAATTTTACCGTGATGATCTAGAAAAAAATATTTATAGCCCTCTGAAGCATAGATATGATAGTGAAGGTGAACCGGAAAATAATAGATCTAGTGATTTTGAAGAAGAAGGTTCATAAAACTAGAAAGATCAGATAACCTTGATCCTTTTTTCCACTCAACTTCTACACTCATGTCAAAAAGAACCCACTCCACCACATATTCCATCTCCACCACAATCTCCACCTCCCCCAGGTCCATATATGGTTGCATCAAGGAAGTTACATAATTTCAAAGGCATTAGAAACAAAGATAATGAGCACTTTTGTTTTGTTAATGAGGCCATATGGCAGGTTCAACAGGTTAGTAATGATGCCATTAAGAAAGTGCAGCTAGCCACTTCCTTCCAATATCATGCATTAGATTGGTATATCATATATGTTCAAGAAAACCCTAATGCAACCTTGGAACAAATAATATATTCCCTTAAAGAGTAGTTTAAGAAGCCTAAGTTATATGCGGACTTGGTTACATAAATGAAAGAGATTCATCGAGAGGTTAATGAATCTATGTGGGAGGTAGATAAGAGGTTGAACCACACTATCAGAGATGGTGGATTTCTAATCAATGATACTAAAAATAAGGAATGGTTCATTTCTATGATGCTCCCACATCTACGGCAACCCTTGGTTCAGTATAATATTTCCACACAGACTAAGGTTATGGAGGTTGCAATGAAACTAGAATCCACCCCAACAATTTTTGCGCGTGGAACTTAATAGATTTAGAATCAGTTGAAAGCCATTCATTTATAGATTTAGATCTTGCGCAAAGACAAGGGCAAGGATATTTGTGCACAAGTTTGGTGCATAAAATGTAAATTTGTTGGGCACCATAAGGATCAATGTCCTATCTTCAATAACTATCTGAATGTCGGAGGTGCTAGTCCATTGAGGATTACAATATGGTCCATGGTCTTTCAAGTTGTTGGATTACATGACGCAGATTTATGCCCAAGGGTCAGAATATATCAACCTGAGTTGAAGTTGTTTTCTTGCAGATTCTCTTCAGCATTAGGACATGATGAGAAATATTGTCGCACTTATGATATGATGTTG
Organism: Pinus albicaulis; assembly: GCA_034641835.2. Lineage (NCBI taxonomy): Eukaryota > Viridiplantae > Streptophyta > Pinopsida > Pinales > Pinaceae > Pinus > Pinus albicaulis. Next base: position 985,015,647 of record CM076577.1, on the reverse strand, counting down.
GACAAGTTTTAAACCTATAGGATGCATGTTGAGACTACCTCACCAGCATCCTCCTTTTCGCGTGGTCGATTTTAGGGCAGAGGAAGAGGATGAGGAGGTGGACCAGTTGGTCGAGGAAGAGGAGAAGTTATTTACTATAACTGCGGTGATGTTGGTCACTCTGCACGTGACTGTCGAAATCCAGGGAAAAAATCAAGTAGGTATTGTAGATAGTTTGATCATGTGATAGAAGATTTCCCTCTTTTGATTGCTAAAATGTAGGAGAAAAAGACGCAGGCTACAACACAATATCTTCAGATGGTTAGAGAAGAAACCCGTGAAGAATATCCTAGCATGAATTTGGTCACTAGGATCGGTGTAGCCACTAATGAAGATAAGGGAAAGGAACCAGCTACTGATGTATGGATTTGTAAGGTTCCTGAGAACAAAGAGGGATTTTATTTGCAACGTGCAAAACATACTTTTTTTGAAGCGTAGAAAGAATTTGTAGATAGAAGCATATAAAACTTAGGTAGACCAATGAAGGAAGTAGGAGCAGATGAATATTTCAAACCATTTCTACAAGCTTTCATTAAGTTACTGTGCAATAAAAAGGTAATAGAGAACCTTCAGGCTTTGATAGATAATTTCCCTAGGAAGGAAAAACCGATGCTAGAACAGAGAGCTATCAACAAAATAGATAAGAATAAGAAGATAATGGGTAGAGAGATGCATATCACTCTGCAGATCAGTGCTTATGAAACGGACCAGGTTATTCTAGATCTGGGATCGGATGCAAATGCTCTACCTAAGAAAACTTGGCAGTGCACCTGATCTGGATTTATGCGGGAACACAAAAAAATACACATATAACCATAGATATAAAAATGCAGTGGAAATAACACTTCATTTCATTAATATCAAAGAACTGAAATTTGTTTACAGACAGAATGGAAATAAACTAGCTAGGGCATTATTAGCTTATCCCTGAGAAGATATGTGGCGGCTACAGTACTCTGAACTCTGTGTTATAATGAGGCTCGAAGGCCTATATATTATTGAGAAATAATGGAAAATTCTAAACATCCAAAAACCTAACCCTAGGAGATGAAATGCCAGAATATGGGCCCCGTCAGGGTAAATTGGTACATGAATTTCCTGGGGTTGTAACTTTGGTATACTATCTCTGTTTGATGCACATGATACATCATTAGAAATATCTATCTGAGTACTACAACTACTATTCATGAAAAATATGTTCGGAACGAACTTTTATTTGTTAGAGGTTTGATGTTGAATAAACATCATTTAGGGCCTCAAAACGGATCTGAAAGTTTAGGACCCGAAAAACTGCTAAAAAAAGTAAATTGTGCTATAATTAAGGAAACTAAAAAACTAAAAGAAACAATGCTAGGGCCCCAAGTGGAATAGGTGGGTGGACATCAATATCCACCTGGATCATTCCTCCCCTGTCAGGAAGAAATGGTCACCATTGCGTTGAGTTCCTCCATGAGATGAGGAAACTTCTATTGAACTTGGTCCTTGGTGAACCACTTGCCTTGGTGTAGGAGTTGGCTAGCTTTGAAAACCATATATAATTGGATCTTTTGTTGAAAAGCGTTCTTGATTTGGATGCCCATGATACAAGATGTGGTGACATGTTCCCTGTAGTCTGGGTTTAACTCTGTTGGTGTGAGTTGTTCTGCAATGTCATAGTTTTCTAGTAGAGGTGGGAAATAGGGCCGAAGGTGGTCCACATTGAAAACTGGGTGTAGAACAAGAAATGGTGGAAAACTGAGCTCAAAGGCATTTTTCCCTACAACCTTGGTGATGGTGTACGACCCATATTGGAGCAGGAGAAGCTTGTAGTGGAGTCCAATGAGGCGCTTCTTCTACAACTGTAGCCACACTTTGTCACCCACCTTGAAGTGGTGTGGCACCCGATGTTGATCATGTCGTTGATTTTACTTAGCATTGGCTCTGTCTAATATGTCATGAACCTACTAGCAGATGTGCTAATTGTGTTCTATGAAGTTGTTCGCTTTGTCAGCTTTATACTAGACCTGAGCCGAATCAGATTGAGTAGCCACAAATGGCATGGCTACATCAATGGGACATAGTGGATGGAACACCAAGACCACCTAAAAAATTATTTGGTCGGTGGAGCTGTGGAGAGCCTGATTATAATTGTGTTGTACATAGGGAAGGCTCTCATCCCATGTCCATGGATTCTTTGAATTGTACATGTGCAGAATATGTATAATCATCCTATTGATGACCTCTGTCTGGCCATCAGTTTGGGGATGGAAAGCTGTGGAATTAGTGAGCTTGGTGTCCAACATTGACTAGAGGTTGGACCAAAATGTGTTGAGGAACCTGTTGTCCCGATCTGAGATGTTAGACTATGGGATCCCAAAGTGCACCCACACTTGTTCAAAGAAAATTTTAGCAATGGAAAAGTTGGTAGAGCACCTGATCCAAATTTATGTAGGAACACAACATAATACAAATATAACCATAGATACAAAAATTCAATGGAAATAATACTTCATTTCATTAATATCAAAGAACTGAAAATTGTTTACAAACGTAATGGATATAAACTAGCTAGGGCACTAGTAGCTTATCTCTGAGAAGATATGTGGTAGCTAGAGTCCTCTAAACTATGTGTTACAATGAGGCTCAAAGGCCTATATATTATTTGGAAACAATGGAAAACCTTAAACATCCAAAAACCTAACCCTGGGATATGAAATTCCAGAATATGGGCCTCATCAGGGTAAATTGGTACATCAATTTCCCAGGGTCGTAACTTTCTCATACTATCTTTGTTTGACGCACATGATAGATCATTAGAAATATCTATATGAGGAATACAAATACTATTTGAAAATAATATGTCCTGAATGAATTCTTATTCATGAGAGGTTTGGTGGCCAAAAAATGTCTTTTAGAGCCTCAAAATGGTTGCGGAAGTTTAGGACCTGAAAAAATGCTAAAAATAATAAATTGTGCTATAATAAAGGAAACTAAAAAATTGAAAGAAAAAATGCTACGACCCCCAGTGGAATAGGTGGGTGGTCGCCAATATCCACCTGGATCATTCCTCCCCCCTCAGGAAGCTATAGTCCCCATTGCATTGAGTTCCTCAATGACATGATGAAACTTTTGTTGAACTTGGTCCCTGGTGAACCAATTTCCTTGCTGTAGGAGTTGGCTAGCTTTGACAACTTGATACAATTGGATCTTTTGTTGGCGAGCATTCTTGATTTGCATGTCCATGATAAAATATGTGGAGGCATGTTCCATGTAGTTTGGCTTTAACTATGTTGGTGTGAGTTGTTCTGCAATTTCCGAGGTGTCCAGTATAGGTGGGAAATAGGGTCGAAGATAGTCCACATTGAATACTAGGTGCAGACCAAGGAATCGTGGAATACATAGCTCAAAGGCATTTTTCCCTACAACCTTAGTGATGGTGTATGGCCCATATAGGAGCAGGCGAAGCTTGCGGTGGGGTCCGTTGAGGTGCTCCTTCTGCAAATGTTGCCACACTTTGTCGTCCACCTTGAAGTGGTGTGGAAACCAATGTTGATCATGTCGTTCCTTGTACTTAGCATTGGCTCCGTCTAATATGTCATGAACCTACTAGCGGATGGGTTGAATGTGCTCAAAGAATTTGTTCGCTTTGTCGGCTTCAGACTGGACATGAGTCGAATCGGCCTGAGTAGCCACAAATGGCATGGATACGTAAATGGGACATAATGGCTAGAACCCTAGGCGCAACTGAAAGAGGGTGTGGCCAGTTGAGATGTGGAGAGTCTGGTTATAATTTTTTTTTACATAGGGAAGGCTCTCATCCCATGTGCATGGATGCTTTGAATTGTACATGCGCAGAATATGCACAATCATCCTGTTGATGACCTTTGTTGGGCCATCAATTTGGTGATGGAAAGCTATGAACTTGGTTACTTTGGTGTCCAACATTGACCATAGGCTAGACAAAAATGTGTTGAGGAACCTATTGTCCTAATCTGAGATGATAGATTGTGGGATCCCAAATTTTACCCACACCCGTTCAAAGAAGAGTTTAGCAATGGCTTCTGTTGTGATATTCTTCTTGCATGTTGACATAATGATTATCTTCGAGAATCTGTCGACAACCATGAAACACGCAGTCATTTCCATGCTTAGTAGAAGGAAGGCCCGACATGTAATCCATGGATATGGATTCCCAAGGACGATTAGGGGTAGGTAGTGGACTATAGAGGCCTTTCTTCTTGATGGTTGGTTTGGCAATTGAGCAAGCAGTGTAGGATCTGATGTAATTCCCAATATCTTGTCGAAGGTTTGGCCAATAGAAATACTTCTGCAGTACTACCACTATTTTCTTGACCCCGCAATGCCTAGCAACTCGACTGTAGTGTGCTTCCCAAATCATCTTTGCATGCTCACTTGAAGGAACAGAAAGGTGTTGCAAGTGACATAGAAGTGCATCCTAGAGGTGAAATTTTGGAACTTGCGTAGCCTCCAAGAGTGTCTTGTATGTGTGGCCGAATTCTGGATCGCTCTTGTAGAGAAGTCGCCAATCAGAAGTCTTGTACCCACAAAAGTTGGGAATGGTGGTTAGCACCACCGTCGGTGGTTGGCTGAGGTAGTCTGAACCATTATTGGTGTTTCCCTTCTTATAGTTGATTTTCAAATGAAATTGTTGCAGATATGTGGACCACTTCTGATGGCAATCAGTCTGCAACTTCCCTTCTATCTTTATGAACTGCATAGGTCAGTGGTTTTTGTGGATGACCGTTTCCTTCCCTAAATGAGATGCCTCCATTGGTGGCACGCCTGCATAATGGAATACATCTATTTTTCATAAGTGGGATACTTGTGGACTCTGTTGGATAGTTTCTCACTATGATATGCCACTAGATGCAATTTTTTAGTAAGAACTGCCCCAATAGCATAGTCAGATACATTTGTCTTGATATCAAATGGTTGTTGCAAGTTTGGTAATGTGAGCACTGGGACAAAGTAGAGGCGATGTTTAAATTCTATGAATTCCTTATGTTGAGATTCCGACCAAAATAATTTTTCTTTCGCTCCTCCCTTAGTGACTTGACTCAATGGCCAAGAGATATGAGGGAAATATGTGAAGCTCTGTTAGAGTGTCTGGGGCTAGCCAATCCCGAATTACTTGGATCTATGTTGGATCCACATGCACACCCCGTTCATTAATAATTTATCCTAGATACTGAACCTGGGTCATGCCAAAAGCTCACTTCTGCAAATTGGCACACATATTGTGTTGCCACAATGTTTGGAGGACCTGTTAGATGTGGTGGAGGTGTTGCTCAAAAAGTTTGGTTGAAGATCAGTATGTCATCCAAGTACACTACTACAAATGAGTTGGTGAATGGCCACAAGTTGTCGTCCATCAGCCTCATGACGGTTGTGGGAGCATTCGTCAACCTGAAAGGCATGACCAGCCTTTTGAGAAGGCCCTCCTAGGCTTTTAAGGAAGCCTTACACACATTATAGGGTTCGATTGGTACCTGGTGATACCGAGAATTCAAGTCGATCTTGCTGAAATATTTGACCACTTTGAGTTGATCCAAAAGCTCATCAATCTATGGGATCAAGTACCTATTCTAGACAATGATATTTCTCAGCGCCCGATAGTCAATACAGAGTCTCCAAGTCCCATACTGCTTCTGCACCAACACGATCGGGCTCCCACAGGGTGATGAACTCAGCTGGATGTGACCTTTCTGTAGCAATTCTTGAATGTCCCTCTTGATTTCATCATTATCTAGAACAAAGTGCCGATAGATCGATCCATTGGGCAGCAGCGCACCTGGCGTCAGATCGATGGGGTGGTTGACCTGACAGTGCAGAGGTACCCATATGGGTGAGGGGAAGATGTCCCCGTACTCCTCCACGACCTTTTCCATTTGTTGTTGTTGGGCAGAGGAGCCCTGTCTGGAGGTCGTGGCCACAGTTTTCTTCTTTCCCTGGGGCAAATCATCAGGAAAGAAAATTTCCCATTTTTGGAAATGAGCTTACTGCATTGTTTTGCAGTGACCAAAGTGATAGTCGTCGAAGGTGGTACATATGGTATCTTGTACAAATTATTTCCCAAAGTAAAAATAATTGCGTGAGGTTTGGACTCATACACAGCATGTCGCTTCCACAAGTATGTTTGGCTTAATAATACATCACAAACATCTAGAGGATCAATGTCACATAATACCTCATCTGTGAAGGGCTTGATGTTTTAGGGAAGGTGGCATTGTTGGCTGATGCAGAGATCCCATCCTTGGTGTCGCCACGCAATGGTGTATGGATGTGGGCGTGTTGTGTTCGGCAAGACGAAATTCTTCACGATCTCTATTGAAATGGAGTTCTTTTAGATCCCACTGTCGACATTGAACTATAGCGGGGAACCGTTTACCCACATCTGAGAGTTGAAGAGACGCTCCTCCTCCTCTGGGTCTTCTGGTTCCTCCTTCTGGATATTTGCAGTGGCAAGGGTGGCGTTGGGCTCCATATCAACAATCTTATTCCCTATTTCATTCCCCTTGTCAGGTTCTGTTTCAGAGTTGGAGCATGCATCCGATTTAGAAGCCCTCATATCAGCCACCAGTGACTGCTTGGCTCGACACTCACTTGTGTTGTGAGTGGAGCTCTTATGAAAATCACACCACTTTCCCGTGTCCTTATTCAGCTTCATGGGGTTGTTCTTTTCTTGCGGATTTTGTATGTTATCTTGGGCCACCATGCCTTGGATTTCTCCTTTGTCCTACAGTTTGGGGGCACCATTCCCTTTATTTTGATTCACAGATCCAAAGTCTCGCTTCTTCTGTTTGAATTTATGCTCAATCTTGGCATCATAACGGTATGTCATACCAAGCAAGGAGATGTCAAGGAACTCCATTTCCTCCTCAATGTATCTGTGCAGACAACTATAATACATTAGCACCAAATGTTTCTCAAAATCTTAGATACCCAACTTTGCGTGTAGGTATGGAACAAGTTCATCAGCTCATGCACATATTGATCGCTTAGCTATCGCAGTGTAGTCCATTGAATGTACTTCTCCTCATAGCTTCCCATGGTATAATATTGTTCCTTTATGGTGTCTCGAAAATAATTCCAAGTGGGTACGAATGAGAACAAAAAGGGTTCCCTCTCATCCTTTTTCTCACAGTAGGATTCCCACAAGTCCTTGACATGGGGGGTAGCTTTGAGGAGTGAAAAAATAATCTTTTCCTGATCGAAAAATTCATGAACTGAGAAATATCCTTATAATAGATTCAACCATCTATCAATGGCGTCTACATCTATTTGGCCCTCAAATATGGGAATGCCAAAGTTTAATTGTACCTTATAAAGAGGTGTGCCTCCAGAGTGGTTATTAGATACAAATGCAGAAGGAGAATGATACATAGAGCATGTGTGTGCTGAAGATGATATTGATCATCTCTATAAACTGAATTTGCACAAGGAAGATTGGATTAACCCAACAAAAAATGGAAATCTCAATTGGGAGAAGGACAGTTCCTGTTTCTCAAATTATGATGAAGAATTGGAAAATTGGTAGGATTGGATGCATGAAGTATCTGTGTTGCATTGTAATCGCGTGACCAGATCGCTTCGATGTATAACATCTGAGGTACAAAAATTACCTCATTATTATGGTTTAACAGATATAAACATGTTTATAGGGGAGTTTGAAATGACTATGCCAAAAAGACAAAGATTCCATTCTTTGGATCTCAGATTACACGCTACTCCAACAAGATGGTGGGAAAATCATAAGAAAAATATGGGAAACTGGGAGGAACATGATGAAGTAAGGTTTTGAGTGTCCAACTGTTATGAAACCAGCTCCAAAAATAGAATAAAAGAGAGATAAATGCCTTAGAAATAAGCCACTTCCAGGGGGAAACCTCCTTTACATTACATAAATGAAAAATTCTTGGATGATACAATTCATAATCCTTTAGGAGTTTCAAACACCTTAGAATGATTTTCCAATACTTTTTGGAGATCTAGAGAAATGGATGATTTTAATGTTGGAACTTCTATTGAGCATAATTGTGAAATTACGCCTCGCTGTCCTTTATTCACAATTTTTTTCATGACATTAGAGCTTATTTTATTTCTTGGCTTCAGTGTGATACCCCGTAATTCGACTTCCTTTCCTTCCGAAAAAAAATTCAAGAAATTTTCTTGAAAATTAAAAGCTATTGTCCTCAAGGATTGTAACCATTATACTCGTAGTACAACATCAACACCTCCCATTGGAATGGAAAGCATTGGACTATTCAATACATATTACCCCATGATTAGCTTGATATAATGGCATTTTCTAGATAAATTTATAGTTCCTCCATTTGCAACCATCACTTGAAATTCTGGTGCTAGGTATAGGAAGCAATTTAATTCCATGGCTACCTGACAATGAATAAAATTATGGGTACTACCTGAATCAATCAACACTATTACCTTTTTCTTCTTCATATGTCCTTCTATCTTGAGAGTTTGAGGAGTGGTAATTCCTGTCAATGCATTACACGATATAGTCGGACCCATTTCTTCTTTCTCTAGGTTTGGTTCCTGGTGTATATCTTCTTATTTTGAAGTTTCTTGTTCATTTACTTCCTCCTCTTCACAATCTATGTAAAATAATTTCTTCTCAACACACTTATGGCCTTTAGTGTATTTTCTATCACAAATCTAGAAAAGTCCTTTTTCTCTTTTTTCTTCCAATTTGTGTGGTATCAACCTTGTAGGTTGTGGAATTCAAGGAGTAGCAACACTACCATCGTAATAAATGTGAGTAGTAGGATTCATTGTTGCCATAATTTTACATTCAATTTTTCTTCCCAACCTGAATGCCTTCTCTAATGAATTAGGTTCCCAAAGGCGAACATCATGTTAGATGTTATCCTTTAAAGTCCCTATGAAGACATCAATATCGTGTTCCTCTGGAATATTAGTTACTCTTATATTGAATTTTTGGTCATTAGAGAAGTTGTTCAATTCTACATTAATAGGCATTCTGTTGTTGTACCTGGAACTACAAGATCTGGAATTATTTTTGGATTTCTTGAAGATAAAGGTCACTCGGCATAAAATCCAAACTATTTTCCAGGAGATGTTTCATCCTCCGTTAAAGATGGATGGTTTTATTATACAGAGATACCCCACCTCTGGTATTTCCTGGATCAGGAACTAGGAGTTCATTGTCCAAATCCGCTTCCTCCTCTTTCACTTGGCGAGTGAGAGCCTATTACCACCTCACGATTACCTTTCTAACTTGACTTGAAATATCATGCACTTACGCTTGAGCGACATCCCTGATATGTTTCACTTGTGGTTTGTGGCCAGAACTTCTCAACACCTAGGAGGACGGATCTCATTTCTCTTTATAGGCACCTCTCTTCACTTTTTTTCTCTGGCAGTCCACCCCCACATCATCTTTGATAACCTTTTCATGCTCCATTACAACCTGATGAACTACGAATGTCTAGTGTGGAGAGAAATAATATTCTGTCGTTACCCCAATTGAGGTATAGACTCATCGTCTGAGGCCTGTGTCCGTGACATGAATCAAGTCAATACAAAAACGTGACATGATGTGAGTGATCATTAACATATAAAACATGGACAACCTTTCCATAACATGATACTCATTATGAACCATACACCAAGTGGAGGTTCGACACCTGGTTTGTCTAAGCACCCCAGACTAAATTGCAAGTGACGTATCTGAAACTACACCACTCAACATATAGGGTTGAAAAAAACAAGTCTTAGACACATAATTATCCTTTGAGTGAAATGCAGGTCAGGGCTTTTCCACTAGCCCATGATATGGGTGGAAAATCTTGCAGACTCAAGGTGTCTACAAAAATCACCTCCCCAAACCAGACTTATTACCCCCATTTTCTGAAGCATAATGTAGTAAATAATATAAATTGACAATGTGAACCCAAATAAAACCAAGAAAAACCTTCGAGGATAACATGAAAAAAGAGTAGCCGGGGTTATCGATGGGTTGTTCCATTTAAAGGCTGAAAAAAAATAAATTTCCAACATTATCCATGATCTTGTGACAGAGAAAAGTGAAGGAAAGCACCACATACCCAATTTTACTAAACTTTGACTGCTAGAATGCTGGTGCACTATGCCCCTATCTGCACCTAGCGAGTAATCCTCCACCGAAGGAATAATGGGTTGATAGAAACAAATCTCATTTATTAACTCTTAGTGGTTCTTACTCCATTGCATATACAACCTCACATAATGATGGAACATTCCAAAGCTTAATACCCTAGGTTGCACATGGCCAATTCCGCCACCTTTATTTTTCCACTTGCCACTATCCAGACCAACCTCTAGGTCAACTGGCTGTCTCTTAATTGGGGTCATCATGATCCTCATGGGGATCTTCAAACAAATCACACCTCGATCGGGGTTTTTTTCTTAAATATAATTGATAAAAGAAATGAGAAATATTTTCTTTAATCACAATTTGATATAGCTACCATTCACTTCATACTCACAATTTTTTTCTCCTATTGGCTTTCATGTTTCTCTGTTTCTTTATTTGTTTACTTTCACTTATCTTCCTCTATTTCTTTCTCTACTCAATTTCCCCTTTCTACCTCTTCCTTTTTCCTTGTTCACCTCTCTCTATTTCTTTCTTTGTTCAATTTCCCCTTTCTTCCTCTTCTTCTTTCCCTCTTCACTTTAACCTAAAGATATTTTATCTCGAACTGATATAAAACATATATGAAATGTATTCACCTTATATATTTTTAATTACAATTTCATGAACCTTGAAGAATTTCCGGCCCTGCCAGTAATATGTGAATTAAGTTCAAATGCCAAATATGGAAAAAAAATATTCCACTAAAAAAATTAATAATTCACTTCCCAAAATTGCTTCAAAGCTTCGCTAAGTTACTGGTGGGTAATCAATTTTACCTTGGTTGCTTTCAACTTGGTTTCCAACTCTTCCACATTCTTTAGTTGATGTCTTTTCAAGCAATGTTCTCCTCCAAATGCATTTTATGAAACTTTTACTTTCTCTCCTTCATAAACTTCAAACAACGACTCCTTACAAACAAACTCAGTAGGCATGGAGTTTATAAGCAACTCAACCGGGGTTTTGATACTACTTTACAAGACCAAATAAACTCCGCAATGAAATATCACAATGAAAGAGCATCATATTAATGATAAAATCACTTTTTTTATACATGTGAAATCTAGATACAAGACACAATGTGTCTGGTTGACTTACTAATCTTAAAAAAAAGGGAATATGAAACTAATTACATATTACATATTGCACAATAAAAGGATTAGTTAACAAAACCATCATATGTTCCTTTTTCATGAGTGCATATTTATATGGAAAGAAATTATTTACCCCACAAATACACACACATATATATTATGATGTTATTTGGGCTTTTTAAATTTCTAATTAAAGCTTACTATACAAATATTCATTGATAGAAGAGCTTTGTTGATAGTTGTTGTGCTAATTGATTATCTTTTTCTATACATATTATATTTTTCTATGTAATAAATAGAAAATGATAGGAAGATATTTCAAAATGTGCTTCAAGAATATGAATAATATAATTTTATATTTTTTTGGAATAAAATTTTTAGTTTTTTTCTACTTTTTGGAATAAACTTTTTAATTTTTGTTTACTAAATTTTTTTAATGATATGATTAGTGTAATTAGGTGGAAATTGTACCAACACATCTCTTTTCTTTGCTTTTTTTCTTTATTTATATATTTTTTTAAGGGACATATTTCTGATTTTTAGATGTTATAAAATTAGTTGTAAATTCTAAATGAGATCATTAAGGAGAGAAACTCAATTTACATTTCAATGTGAAGACAATGTGTAAGTATGTTCCTCACTTTGAAAATAAAAATAAAATATTCTCTAAATAGAAAATCAATGCAATCTATAATTAAAAAAGACATATTCTATTCATATTTATTTAGATGTCCATATGACCTAATACAATTTCATGTAAAGTAACTATATAAATTAATTAGAAATAAAAAAAAAAATATGCGAGTAAGATTTTTAACAAGTTATATCATATATCTATATATAGAAAAAAATGTGGAAAGAAAATATTTTAATGTTGTGTAGAATAAAATTTGTGAATAAAATATTTGAATTTGAATTAAATTTATATTGACATGTCCCTTTCAAAAATATATTAATGACAAAAAGAAACTAGTTTAAAATACAATAAAAATACTATTGAAACTATAAAAATTTGCATATTCTTTTTTGCACTATAATATAAGTTTGATCCCTCTCAACCCATGTTAGATCCGTGATTAGAATGGATCTATGTGTGAGTAAAAAATTTCAATTACTTTTTAACTTATACTAAAAAAATAGCATAACTTTCTAGATTTTAAATATGCTAAATTTTCCTCTACTAAATAAGTTATAAAATAATATGTTTAATAAAATTCAAAAAATAATAATAAAATTAAGGAGTTGAATTTGTTTCTATTTGATTTCCCAAATGATATCCATCCATAATAAGTGATCTGAAAATCTTAAATACCTTTAATATTTTAATTTGTTGTATATAATTATTAATAAATTATTATAAATCATAATTTATTTTAATGATCTAAAAAAATTATTTAAAAAAAATTGTATTCATAACAATAATAATAATAAAAGAAGAATCATGAATCCGTGTATTTTATTGAGAGAAATGAAAGAAAATAATAATACTCTTATATTCTTATCATATATACATACATACATACATACATACATACATACATATATATATATATATATATATATATATATATGTATATAAAATTCAAAACATTTTTCGATTTTATGATCTTTGAGTTCCTGTTTTGTTTTTGTTTTTAATGTTTAGTAGTTTATATTTATCTTTCAAAGAGTATATTTTTGTTAGTTATTTCTTAAATTCTGGAAATACATATTCTTATTTTGTAGTAATTTCATATTTTTATATTGAATAGAATTCATTTTTATTATCATTTTTTGAAATTCATTATAAATTTGAGCAATAAAAATATACAAAATTGAATAATCAAAATACACACATAGAATTTATGAAATTTTAACCTTTATATATTTTAATTACATTTAAAATTATGATTATTAAACAAAATATGTAAAGTAATTTAGTCAGAACGGTTAAGATTTTATACCCAGATGATATGAATTTAGAATAAGCTACTTTAAAATTGCAAATATTTTTAATGTTTTCTTTTGTCGTATATCATTATTTTTAATGTGTTGTATATTATTATTGTTATATTAATAATAAAACATAAATTTGTTCTTAAAAGCTTTAAAAAAGTTAATTTAGAAAAATTATTTTAAAAATATAAAAATTGATCCTGAGTTAATAATAAATCAATGGCCTTAATCCTGAAAATAGGAAGCAATAAATGATATTCGTATTTACACAAATTTGAAGAAAAAAATAAACTTAGCAAAGTAATAATAATATTGATATTACTATTCCTCAACCAAACAAACAAAGCCTATTAACGGTCATTTTATTCCGATCATCACGTGAATTTATTGAACTGCATATTCTCTGAATCTACATGCAACTACTAAATTTATTCTATGCCCAAGGCACATAAGATTTCACAAACTATCAGCACACAAAGTTGGCGCTTTTAACACTGATTGAAGTTACTTCATTATACCTAAGACTATAGACATAGCTTAGACCATCACCGCCCGCCTTAATCGTAGGGAGGGTGACGATCCGCGCCAGGCGACCGTCCTGATACTTCACAGTAACCTGTGCCGCCACAGAGGTACAAACTTTACAAAAATTCTGACCATAAATTCTTATACTGTTATAGTCATTATAAAACCACCTGATGTATAACTCGCAACCATCTTCCCCAGGCACCTCCTGGGGTTCGATATGAGACACCCCATCTGAAATCAAAATTGCAAACGAAAATAAACAGGAATCCTAACATTGAATTCAGTGAACCAAGCTTTATAGTGGCCTAACTACTTGCATTACTCACAGAATTTCACTTCCTTAAATTCAGCTAATCCGAAATTCTCAAATTTAACCAATCTAAGCGTGCCAGGCCCAATCACTTGGATTAATCGAAAAGAAATTGAATTGAATTGAATTAAACAGGCTTAACTACCATGCATTATCTTCACTTTAGTGATTCAACTAGACATGCGTATTATCTTCAATTGGATTCAACCAGGGGAGCTGCAGGCCTAACTATCTTGCGTTAATTAAGTTCAACTTACACCCATTTTCCCCAGGAACCTCAGTGAGTTGGGTATCAGAAAGCACACCTGAAATCAATATGGGAAATAAATATTAATTTCAATTGAATTCAACCAAGCCAGCTACATGACCCCTAAGCATGTTGCACAATTTCAACGATCCATAGTTCTTAATTTTTTCCCGAGGAAACTATCCATAGTTTGAAGTGCTACAAGTTGAATATAATGATAATTTACCAGTTGTTCGGACCGCCATCACATGGTGGCTATTCAGAGACAGAAGCACAAGGAAAGAGAAGACAGCGAGTCGCGGTTGATATTTCATCTCGTTACACACAAATCCCATGGTTTCTCGGATGGATGAGAACCCTCTTTCACAAATGATACGTTAGACATGACGGTCTAACGTTTAATAAATATATTTTCTCCAGCTAAAAGTGGAATCTGTTACGATTACGTATTCGTAATATTTGTTAGAATTCATGTCTTTTTTTAGAATTAATATATTTCTGCATATTGTTAGAATTATTTGGATACGAGTATTGCTGATGGCATGCATGTGTGAATTAGTCTGCATATTGTTACAATTAATTGGATATGAGATATTTTATGAGAGATCTTCCTGGCTTAGTTGACTCTCTATGTGTGAGAATTAGTTCGTTGTTATCGGTTGGATTTATTAGTATATTTTATTGATATTTGAAGATTTGCGATGGAGCATGTTTCAGCAATGTGACTAAGTGGGATGGTGACAACACCCTTTCTAAATTCAAGCACCAAATTTAAGGAATTAAAATACTAACAATAGTATAACAAGGTTCATTTATTGTGAAGAAACAATTAGTGATGTTGTGTGATTTCTTAATTCAACATTATAATTTTGATTTTCTTGATTTTCTTGTTAGTAACCAATTATGATTATACGAAGATTTGCATCTAGATTTGATGTGAGCTTTCTCCATGGAAAAATTAATTAATATTTCCACCAGTAGTTGTAGCAAAATGCTAGCCTCATGAGGTGGTAATGGTTGCATTGCAAGCCACGTAGGATTGAATGAGACAGTGGAGACTGGAAAAAGCTCATGAAATACTCTAGCAAAAGGATGAAGAAGGGATTTCCCTATTTCATTAATGGATGCTATAACAAAGCATTTAAGAGGGGGTGTTGTGGGTAGGTGATTGGGGCTCAACTTGCTTTCGAGCCTTTCAACATTCACCCACCACATAGAAAGAGTTGAATTACTTATATTAATATATTATTTTATTTTGTTTGATATACTCTTTAATAGTTTATACAAATTTGATGATTAATATTGATTATCAATAATTAACTCCAAATTTACTTATCTTAAATAATTTTA
Source organism: Pinus albicaulis (assembly GCA_034641835.2). Classification (NCBI taxonomy): domain Eukaryota; kingdom Viridiplantae; phylum Streptophyta; class Pinopsida; order Pinales; family Pinaceae; genus Pinus; species Pinus albicaulis. The sequence goes on along the minus strand of CM076577.1, from coordinate 984,999,991 downwards.
GTTTTTTTAATTATTTAATTATTTAAATATTATTAAAAATTAATTTATTAATAAAATAATAATTTTAAAATCATTTTCCGGATGCGGATGTATAGTAGGCTCGATGGGACAACCGCCCCTGGCCAACTCCCAAGGTGCATGGCATGTGGCCCTCCACAGCGCCATTAATTTGGTATTCAATTCTCCTGCGAGCACAGTTATTACTCTGCAGCGCCGGCTCTTCATCCTCCCGGGTAAGCCTGGTCGTTTCAGTATGGACGCGAATTTGGTTTTTCCAGATCTCTCCGACTCCACGAGCAGATGTTTGAAACCCCTTGGCGGTGCTTGCCCTGTGCATTGTGCAGAGCCCAGTTCTCGCACACACACCGGCCGTCGCTACTCGCTTTATAGCTGCCTTGAAACTCTTCCTGGCTCGCATTTCTCTCATAGCGCCCTCTGTCAAGCGAACATCGCTTCTCAGTTTCCTTCCGGATCTCCCTGTACTCCAGTTCCTTTCCAAGCCATTCCCCATTGCCTGAGACCGGTTCACGAAATCGAGTCGGCCATGGCAAGACTTAGACAGCGAATGACTTGCCGCCGAGGAGGCACTCGCGGCAGCTCTGTAAGTGAACAGCCCTCCTCCAGTCGGCAATCCTTTGACTGTCCCTCTGGCCTTGCCCATGCTCATCCGCCTGCCTCTCCTCCTCATGAAGCGCCTCGAAACTTTGCCTCTTCTGCCCCTCAGCCCTCTGGTAGCCATTTTATTCGTCAAACCACGCAGAGAGCGGAGCTGCATTTTGACAGTGCTTTTAATCGTCCCACCATTACGGCCTTTATCACCATTACCCTGCGAGAAGACGCTACTACTCGTTCTCCTCCTTGGCATGATTCCCCTCCCACTTCTCTTGATCCCTATCCCGCTCCCAATGACCCTCGCCCCAACCCTGCTGTAACGCCTCGTGCCGATATAGGCGAACCCCCTGTCCTTGCGGCGCCCTCCTTGGGCCTATTCTCTATGCAGGTGGATGCGAATGAAGTTCAAACCGCAGGAGCTCAACACGCGGATGATGATGTTGAAGATCCTGGGGACGACTATGGATGCCCCATTGAGGAGAAGCAACCCATCAACTCCAATTAACTCTGCTATGACTTGGCTTAGTATGGTCTCTGAACTAGTTTACTTTGATAGAGATACTGGTTTTTTGTTATCCACAGTAGCATACTGGTTTTTGTTATCGACAATGTTATCTTTCTGTTGTTTTCTCAAGACAAATGTTATAAACACTACACCGGTTTCCCTATATGGGCGGTGCAACTGTCTTTATAGAACTGGTTTCCCTATATGGGCAGTTCAGTATCAGGATAAAGCTTGGCCTTCAAGCCCAGTTTCAGGCTATCATAGCTGAACTAAGGCAGTTTTGTACTATAATGTTTACATAATAGAATTAGCACAATTTAGAAAAATAAAAATAAAAATTTAAAATCATTTTTTTTTACCTTTGAAATATATATATAATTGCGCAATTAAACCTAATTTTATAAATTTAACAAAGCCTAATTGTTTAGATTTAATATTATATTATAAAATTGGAATTTAAATATTGAGATGTAACATAATAATATTAATGTAACATCCCCTTTCCACATATACCTAAGTAATCAACCAACGAGGGTAAAAACACAACGACAGGCTACAGTAATGAAATTCAACCTCATATGCTACATTAAGAAACTCGTAACAATAGAAAACACAACATACAAACCTTGTACAACAACCACAACACCCACATGAGGTAAATCAACCACTTGTGCCTCTTACCCTTGGGTCGCACTAACATTTTGAGTCATACACACAGGAAGAGCATTGCATTCGATGGCCTACAATTCTATAGTTGCAGACATAACACTACATGCTAGAGGCTAAGGCCCAAAATTCTCAGTTCTATGCCTTGGCTCCAGTAGTTGAGCCACCTTTTTTAGGCCGAGGGCCCAAGACACTTCCCAAAACTTCATGAAATCTTAAGTGATGATAAATAATAGTATGAAAATGATACGAAAGAAATCAAATCAACAAGAACTCATCTAGACTCCTCCTAACCATGAAAAACATTTTGTCAAACTGGTCACAAACATTGAGTCTACAAGTGTAAACAACAAATTTAAGCATAGGGGTCTCCTACTTATTTGAGTTTCTAAAAGAAGCATTGCTTCCTTACATCATTAGTAGCAATATAATCTATTTGACAATAAATACATTCTTCATTTATTTACAAGTAAAAACATGGATAGAGCCATACATCATCGCTAATAAAAGGCACGCTTATAAGGAACAAAATAACCATATAAATACAATGGATACAACAAAAATAAAACCCATACATAAACCAGTACATGTTCATACCAAATACCAAAGGAATGTGATCCTCATTAATGAATGTAAAACCCAACTGGAGATGGGACTTCCACGTTCCACTTGACCAATCAACCAGTTACCCTCATGTCATATTCCAACCAATAATGTGGGATCTCATTAAACACATCAAGCGTAATCAAACTAGAGATTCCAGAGCTCAAACCACCTCAACCCTCAACCATTAATTCCACCTCATGGTCGGACATCACAACCATCACAATTTGGTTTCTATACAAGCTACTCTAGGCCTCGAGAGTGTTTTTTCCAACGAACGTTCCAGAAGTAGTAACTCAACCATAGCTGTTTTCGGACTCTAGAGCATTTGTCCAACCAAGGCTCCAAGACTAGTAACTCAACCCAATAGTTGTTTTTCGAGCTCCAGAGAATTTGTCCAACCAAGGCTACAGGAACTAATAACTCAACCCAACAACCAAATGAATCATGAGAACCAACTGGAAAAAAATTAATGGAAATAAACCCACAACACCATGGCCATCTAGGAAATGGAAAGGCTGGAAAATTCCACATGCATACACCATGCATGCCAAAAATATTGAGGAAAACATACAGGAAACTCGGTACCTGCAATCAAATATCATTGTAACTATTGATCCTAATGTATGATTGCACGCTCGTGCTCTTCCTTTCCCTTATTTATCCAAATACCAAGTATCCAAACCCTCCAATAGGGATCGAAGAAAAATCTAAGTATATAAGGGTATGAGAGAGAGAGAGAGAGAGAGAATAATGAGAGAGCTCCAAAAATGCAATGAAAAAATGTTACCAACTGATCCTCAAAAGCCATTTTATTAATTACACCTCTATTTCTTCATTTTTCAATATTTTCCTTCGTTTTCATCATCACATGCAACATGTGACTTTTCATCTCCCTTTTCTCCTAATTTCCATTATTTTCATAAATAAAATACCAATTAATGCTTGAATTCTTTCGAAAGCCTTAGCCATTTCCTTTACCAATTTATTTTAGCCATAACAACTGAAATAAACACCTACTAAGATTTGTTTCTCACAATTCATCTTGTAATACGTGTCCCATCAATCGTGGTCTTATATATTTTTACATGGATTTTTAACTAGGGCTATTACGATCCCTCCCCCTTGGGGGAACACCATCATCAGTGTTCAATGCCACGTACAACCTAGAAAATTATGGAAATAAAGCATACTGCCTATGGAGCTTTATAACACATCTCGTTGCAATATTTATAATGAGTAACCTGCAAAAAAAGAAAAAAAACCATCATGAAAATCAAACCACGTACTAGAGGTTTATAACACAGCTCATTACGGTATTTACAATAACAAACACATATCTACATATGCACATTTTCCCAATCTTAAAATAAAAGGATATAAAGTTTGGATACGTAACAAGGAAATCTAGAGGCTCACACCTCCACCCTCAAAATAGTAAGAAGATTTAGTTCCTTCCTATGAAGTCCAGAATCCGCTGTCATAGCCAAAGCTGCATCCAATGTCCAATGTTACAATCATGCACTACTGTGCTCTCAGTGAACAATTACTGGATCATTTTTCGAGGGGACACTCCCAATGTGCTATTGATCCCATCTATCAATGCTAATTACCAAAACCAATCCATCCCCTACCTTCCCTTCTCTGCTACATAGTCCCTCGCGAAATCTGATGACCCCATTCTGTGTCATTACTCACTTTCCAAGTTCCATTGGTACCCCCATCTCAAGTAGTCCATCCCTTGTAAATTCTTCCTTGCATCGGAATATAAAGAAACCAAGCCATATACATGCCTCAAAAAAATCATACCAGTCATAGCATGCTCATGGAAATAAATGTAAACTATTGGGTACTGGTGTCCCACAATGGAGTTTCTCCTGAATTCTTTACCAACATACCGCTAAATGTTCCAATTCCTTTTGCTAGTGCTACTAGTCCTTACAGTCAGTTTCAACAATCCCAGACTGGGAATTACATGATTTCCTGTACCAACCACATAATTTTCATTATTTTTAAAATAAATTCAAATAAATTCAAATCATACCTCACTGGTCGCTCGTTAATAAAATACACTTGCAATTCTATTCACTTCCTGTCACAACAAGTCAAACTAGTTGTTTGATCATATTATCATGTATAAACATATCACATCTGGTTAGCTCAAAATGCAACCATCATAAATTAAAATCATGAATCACACGAAATCACCATAAACCAAGATCACAAATCACATGTAACGATCATAAGTTAGAATTATAGATCACAAGCATAATAAAGTTGAAATCAAATATCGATACTTATCCTTCATTGGCCATTACTTATGTCTTTGTTCTTTCTATACACACATCAGATCAGTTGTCACACCTGGTAAGAATGCAATCCCTTTGCTTCTCTTAAATCATGTACATAGCATCGAATATCCAACATGCAGACATCACCATATGCACACAACATCACATGTCCAACATGCACAGATTATGGTATGTATACAACACCGCACATCCAACATGTACATAGCACCATCTATGCCTAGCACTGCATATAAAATATACACACAACACCGTATATACAGTAGGCATAGAACATCATATGTACATAATAATAGATATGTTACATGTATACATCACCATAGGTAGAATCACTGAATATACAACATGCACAAAAAATACACAACAATGGGACTCTTGGAGCAGGGTCCCCTGGGGTCCACTTTTTGGTATATTTTTCTATACATTTTGTATATGTGTAATGCTTGAATGAGTGAAGGGGCTTTGGGGTGACTCAAAGTCCCTATTTTGATGTAAAAAGAGTTTAAGGGTAAACTGTGGGCCTTAAACCATGGTTTGAGACCATAATATATATGCACTATAATGATATAAATAGATAGATTGAGCCTAAGGAAGAGATAGAATATGATTGATGTTTTGGTTTACAAGCTTCTATGGTTTTCGATTAATGAAGAGATTTCCGGATTTTCCACAATGTGATAAAACAATGGTCAACATTTCGAATCCCAATGGGGATCCATCTTCAGGACACGATGAAGAATGAAGAGTGAAAGAAGGTCACAAAGGACAAGGTATAAGTAGCGAAACGAAAAGAGAGGAGGAAAAGCCGACTAATTAATTAATATTATTATCTTTAATTTATTAAATAAATAATTTAATCTAATAAATTTTTGTAAATTTTTAACAAATCTATTTTAAATTTTATAGATAAATTATAAAATATATAATATCATGTATTTATTAATTTAATAGTAAATGAATTTTAATGAATTTTACTTTTCTAAATTTTAAATTTTTTCTTTGATTTCAATAATAATTATTAATTTTTAATGAATTTTAAATTTGTTGAAATTTAATTTTTATATTAATTTCTTAATTCTAAGTGATAAAGCCTAAAGTTACTAAAATTTTGTCTTTATAAAGTTTTATTTTTTATATTAATTTCTTAATTATAAGTTAGTAAAATTATTTAAAAAAAAATAAACTAAATTAATATTTATAACTAACATAAATTATCTAATTAAATTAAAATAATAATTATAACCAACAAAAATTATTATTCATGTTTTGATCTAAGTATATGCGTTAATGATACTTTGTAAGGGTTTTAGTCTGGGTTGGGTAGAAAGGCTCCTGCTAGCTGTGTGCGCGGAGACCTAGTCGTGGCTGTGTGCAGAGTCTGTTGGCTATGTGCGTAGAAGGGTAAACTGTAAGGGAAAGTCTAATGTATTGAACTAATTTGAAATAATACAAGGACTCATTTTGGCAAGAAGCAACATGTTATCTCTCTGTGTTATCCTTTTACCATTATTTCTTAAGTTTGTCTTACTTCTGTTATGTTTATTTCTCTATGTGCGAATACATTTGTTATTTATGCATGAAGTTATATTGATGGTTGATAAATCTGCTTAATTAATTACACATTAGATAGATTTGGATCTAACTCTGTTATGCTACATCTGTGAAAAAGTGATCTGTAATTCTGTGTTGTGATTTGATAACGTATTATTATATATTGTGCAATTTTTTTATGATCGATATAATTCTTCAACCAATCTGCTTAGGGCGACTACATTATTTTCTTCCTAAGGGTGCGAAAACCTGGTTCCAACACCCCCCCCCCCTCCCCCCCCCATACTACTTCGGTAGAGACTTTGATCTATTAAAGAAGGTCATTGCCGAAAGGGCCAGCAGTTGGAGTGTTTGTTGGTTGTGTGATCAACTTTGAACTTGGGTTAGGACCCCTCAAGGCAACATATGGTTCCCTTTCTAGGACCGGGATCATTTTCAAGAAGATTTGATGTTGTGGTACCCTTCGCAAAATAAATTACAAGATTGGTTGGATAGAAATATCCTTCAATTCGCACTCGAAGATAATCGAAGTACTAAGATATATGACGAACAGTGGATACATAAATACATCTATACAGAAGTTCATGAGATATTCTTTTTCTCCTTTGCAATTGGGTTGCAGGAGTGGTTGTTACGATTGCCTGAATTCAATACCTCTGTGAGGGACGACATAGTCACTAAGTGGAATCCTGAATTGATTCAGGAATTAGAAAAGTTAGACAACAAGATCACCTTCACATTAAATCATTGGCTTGATTGCCTCTTGGGAGGATTTGTGACAGAATTTTCCATTCACCAATTTGTGTCATATTATGAAGAGAAAAGAAGATTTTTCAAAGGTCCTAGAGGTAAGTTCTTGCACTCATTGAAGTTGTTTTTGAAAACGATATTATGTGAATAGGGCTCTCTATGTGAACATATTGCTTGAATGCTACGAAGACGCCCAACTAAGTGCAGTGGAAAATTTTACCGCGATGATCTAGAAAAAAATATTTATAGACCTCTGAAGCATAGATATGATAGTGAAGGTGAACCGGAAAATAATAGATCTAGTGATTTTGAAGAAGAAGGTTCATAAAACCAGAAATATCAGATAACCTTGATCCTTTTTTCCACTAAACTTCTACACTCATATCAAAAAGAACCCACTCCACTACATATTCCATCTCCACCATAATCTCCACCTCCCCCAGGTCCAGATATGGCTGCATCAAGGAAGTTACATAATTTCAAAGCCATTAGAAACAAAGATAATGAGCACTTTTGTTTTGTTAATGAGGCCATATGGCAGGTTCAACAGGTTAGTAATGATGCCATTAAGAAAGTGCAGCTAGCCACTTCCTTCCAATATCATGCATTAGATTGGTATATCATATATGTTCAAGAAAACCCTAATGCAACCTTGGACCAAATAATATATTCCCTAAGAGAGTAGTTTAAGAAGCCTAAGTTATATGCGGACTTGGTTACAGAAATGAAAGAGATTCATCGAGAGGTTAATGAATCTATGTGGGAGGTATATAATAGGCTGAACCACACTATCAGAGATGGTGGATTTCTCATCGATGATACTCAACATAAGGAATGGTTCATTTCTATGATGCTCCCACATCTACAACAACCCTTGGTTCAGTATAATATTTCCACACAGACTAAGGTTGTGGAGGTTGCAATGAAACTAGAAGCCACCCCAACAATTTTTGCGTGTGGAACTCAATAGATTTAGAATCAGTTGGAAGCCATTCATTTATAGATTTAGATCTTGCGCAAAGACAAGGGCAAGGATATTTGTGCACAAGTTTGGTGCATAAAATGTAAATTTGTTGGGCACCATAAGGATCAATGTCCTATCTTCAATAACTATCTGAATGTCGAAGGTGCTAGTCCATTGAGGAGTACAATATGGTCCATGATCTTTCAAGTTGTTGGATTACATGACGCAGATTTATGCCCAAGGGTCAGAATATATCAACCTGAGTTGAAGTTGTTTTCTTGCAGATTCTCTTCAGCATTAGAACATGATGAAAAATATTTTCACACTTATGATATGATGTTGGATAATTTTTAAAACTATAGGATGCATGTTGAGACTACCTCACCAGCATCCTCCTTTTCGCGTGGTTGAGTTTAGGGCAGAGGAAGAGGATGAGGAGGTGGACTAGTTGGTCGAGGAAGAGGAGAAGTTATTTACTATAACTGTGGTGATGTTGGTCACTCTGCACGTGACTGTCGAAATCCAGGGAAAAAATCAAGTAGGTATTGTAGACAGTTTGATCATGTGATAGAAGATTTCCCTCTTTTGATTGCTAAAATTCAGGAGAAAAAGACGCAGGCTCCAACACAAAATCTTCGGATGGTTAGAGAAGAAACCCATGAAGAATACCCTAGCATGAATTTGGTCACTAGGATCGGTGTAGCCACTAATGAAGATAAGGGAAAGCAACCGGCTACTGATGTATGGATTTGTAAGGTTCCTGAGAACAAAGAGGGATTTTATTTGCAACGTGCAAAACATAATTTTTTTGAAGTGTAGAAAGAATTTGTAGATAGAAGCGCATAAAAATTAGGTAGACCAATGAAGGAAGCAGGAGGAGATGAAGAGTTCAAACCATTTCTACAAGCTTTCATTAAGTTACTGTGCAATAAAAAGGTAATAGAGAACCTTCATGATTTGATAGATAATTGCCCTAAGAAGGAAAAACTGATGCTAGAACAGAGAGCTATCAAAAAAATAGATGAAACTAAGAAGATAATGGGTAGAGAGATGCATATCACTCCGCAGATCAGTGCTTATGAAACGGACCAGGTTATTCTAGATCTGGGATCGGATGCAAATGATATACCTAAGAAAACTTGGTAGTGCACATGATCTAGATTTATGCAGGAACACAAAAGAATACACATATAACCATAGATATAAAAATGCAGTGGAAATAACACTTCATTTCATTAATATCAAAGAACTGAAATTTGTTTACAGACAGAATGGAAATAAACTAGCTAGGGCATTAGTAGCTTATCCCTGAGAAGATATGTGGCAGCTGCAATACTCTAAAATCTTTGTTACAATGAGGCTCGAAGGCCTATATATTATTGAGAAATAATGGAAAATGCTAAACATCCAAAAACCTAACCCTAGGAGATGAAATGCCAAAATATGGTCCCCGTCAGGGTAAATTGGTACATGAATTTCCTGGGGTTGTAACTTTGGTATACTATCTCTGTTTGACGCACATGATACATCATTAGAAATATCTATCTGAGTACTACAACTACTATTCGTGAAAAATATGTCTAGAATGAACTTTTATTTGCTAGAGGTTTGATGTTGAATAAACATCGTTTAGGGCCTAAAAACGGATCCGAAAGTTTAGGACCCGAAAAACTGCTAAAAATAGTAAATTGTGCTATAATTAAGGAAACTAAAAAACTGAAAGAAACAATGCTAGGGCCCCAAGTGGAATAGGCGGGTGGCCACCAATATCCACCTAGATCATTCCTCCCCTGTCAGGAAGAAATGGTCACCATTGCGTTGAGTTCCTCCATGAGATGAGGAAACTTCTGTTGAACTTGGTCCTTGGTGAACCACTTGCCTTGGTGTAGGAGTTGGCCAGCTTTTAAAACCATATATAATTGGATCTTCTATTGGAAAGTGTTCTTGATTTGGATGTCTATGATACAAGATGTGGTGGCCTGTTCCCTGTAGTCTGGGTTTAACTTTGTTGGTGTGAGTTGTTCTACAATGTCATAGTTTTCTAGTAGAGGTTGGAAATAGGGCCGAAGGTGGTCCACATTGAAAACTGGGTGTAGAACAAGGAATGGTGGAAAACTGAGCTCAAAGGCATTTTTCCCTACAACCTTGGTGATGGTGTACGACCCATATTGGAGCAGGAGAAGCTTGTAGTGGAGTCCAATGAGGCACTTCTTCTACAACTGTAGCCACACGTTTTCGCCCACCTTGAAGTGGTGTGGCACCTGATGTTGATCATGTCGTTGATTTTACTTAGCATTGGCTCTGTCTAATATGTCATGAACCTACTAGCGAATGTGCTAATTGTGTTCTATGAAGTTGTTCGCTTTGTCAGCTTTATACTAGACCTGAGCCGAATCAGATTGAGTAGCCACAAATGGCATGGCTACGTCAATGGGACATAGTGGCTGGAAGACCAGGCCCAACTAAAAAAGGCTTTGGTCAGTTGAGCTGTGGAGATCCTGATTATAATTGTGTTGTACATAGGGAAGGCTCTCATCCCATGTGCATGGATTATTTGAATTGTACATGCGCAGAATATGTACAATCATCCTATTGATGACCTCTATCTGGCCATCAGTTTGGGGATGGAAAGCTGTGGACTTAGTGAGCTTGGTGTCCAAAATTGACTAGAGGTTGGACCAAAATATGTTGAGGAACCTGTTGTCCCGATCTGAGATGATAGACTATGGAATCCCAAAGTGCGCCCACACTTGTTCAAAGAAAATTTTAGCAATGGAAAACTTGGTAGAGCACCTGATCCAAATTTATGTAGGAACACAACATAATACACATATAACCATAGATACAAAAATGCAGTGGAAATAATAATTCATTTCATTAATATCAAAGAACTGAAAATTGTTTACAAACGTAATGGATATAAACTAGCTAGGGCACTAGTAGCTTATCTCTGAGAAGATATGTGGCAGCTAGAGTCCTCTGAACTATGTGTTACAATGAGGCTCAAAGGCCTATATATTATTTGGAAACAGTGGAAAACCCTAAACATCCAAAAACCTAACCCTGGGATATGAAATGCTAGAATATGGGCCTCGTCAGGGTAAATTGGTACATCAATTTCCCAGGGTCGTAACTTTCTCATACTATCTCTGTTTGACGCACATGATAGATCGTTAGAAATATCTATATGAGGACTACAACTACTATTCGCAAATAATATGTCCCGAATGAATTCTTATTCATGCGAGGTTTGGTGGCCAAAAAATGTCGTTTATAGCCTCAAAATGGTTCCGGAAGTTTAGGACCTGAAAAACTGCTAAAAATAATAAATTGTGCTATAATTAAGGAAACTGAAAAACTGAAAGAAAAAATGCTACGGCCCCCAGTGGAATAGGTGGATGGTCACCAATATCCACATGGATCATTCCTCCCCCCTCAGGAAGCTATAGTCCCTATTGCGTTGAGTTCCTCAATGACATGAGGAAACTTCTGTTAAACTTGGTCCCTGGTGAACCACTTTCCTTGCTGTAGGAGTTGGCCAGCTTTGACAACCTGATACAATTGGATATTTTGTTGGCGAGTGTTCTTGATTTTCATTTCCATGATAAAATATGTGGAGGCATGTTCCATGTAGTTTGGCTTTAACTATGTTGGTGTGAGTTGTTCTGCAATGTCAGAGGTGTCCAGTATAGGTGGTAAATAGGGTCGAAGATAGTCCACATTGAATACTATGTGCAGACCAAGGAATGGTGGAATACAGAGCTCAAAGGAATTGTTCCCTACAACCTTAGTGATGGTGTATGGCCCATATAGGAGCAGGCGAAGCTTGCGGTGGGGTCCATTGAGGTGATCCTTCTAGAAATGTTGCCACACTTTGTCGTCCACCTTGAGGTGGTGTGGCAACCGATGTTGATCATGTCGTTCCTTGTACTTAGCATTGGCTCCATCTAATATGTCATGAACCTACTAGCAGATGAGTTGAATGTGCTCAATGAAGTTTTTCGCTTTGTCGGCTTCGGACTGGACATGAGTCGAATCGGCCTGAGTAGCCACAAATGGCATGGATACGTCAATGGGACATAATGGCTAGAACCCTAGGCGCAACTAAAAGAGGTTGTGGCCAGTTGAGATGTGGAGAGTCTGGTTATAATTTTTTTTTACATAGGGAAGGCTCTCATCCCATGTGCATGGATGCTTTGAATTGTACATGCGTAGAATATGCACAATCATCCTGTTGATGACCTTTGTTGGGCCATCAGTTTGGGGATGGAAAGCTATGGACTTGGTGACTTTGGTGTCCAACATTGACCAGAGGCTAGACAAAAATGTGTTGAGGAACCTATTGTTCTAATCTGAGATGATAGATTGTGGGATCCCAAATTTTACCCACACCCGTTCAAAGAAGAGTTTAGCAATGGCTTCTATTGTGATATTCTTCTTGCATGTTGACATAATGATTATCTTCGAGAATCTGTCGACAACCATGAAACACGTAGTCATTTCCATGCTTAGTAGAAGGAAGGCCCGACATGTAATCCATGGATATGGATTCCCAAGGACGATTAGGGGTAGGTAGCAGACTATAGAGGCCTTTCTTCTTGATGGAGGGTTTGGAAATTGAGCAAGCAATGTAGGATCTGATGTAATTCCCAACATCTTGTCGAAGGTTTGGCCAATATAAATACTTCTGCAGTACTACCACTGTTTTCTTGACCCCGTAATGCCTAGCAACTCGACTGTAGTGTGCTTCCCAAATCATCTTTGCATGCTCACTTGAAGGAACAGAAAGGTGTTGCGGGTGACATAGAAGTGCATCCTAGAGGTGAAATTTTGGAACTTGCGTAGCCTCCAAGAGTGTCTTGTATGTGTGGCTGAATTCTGGATCACTCTTGTAGAGAAGTCACCAATCAGAAGTCTTGTACCCACAAAAGTTGGGAATGGTGGTTAGCACCACCGTCGGTGGTCGGCTGAGGTAGTCTGAAACATTATTGGTGTTTCCCTTCTTATAGTTGATTTTCAAATGAAATTGTTGTAGATATGTGGACCACTTCTGATGGCAACCGGTCTGCAACTTCCCTTCTATATGTATGAACTGCATAGGTCAGTGGTCTTTGTGGATGACCGTTTCCTTCCCTAAATGAAATGCCTCCATTGGTGGCACGCCTGCACAATGGAATACATTTCTTTTTCATAAGTGGGATACTTGTGGACTATGTTGGATAGTTTCTCACTATGATATGCCACTAGATGCAATTTTTTAGTAAGAACTGCCCCAATAGCATAGTCAGATACATTTGTCTTGTCTCAAATGGTTGTTGCAAGTTTGGTAATGTGAGCACTGGGACAAAGTAGAGGCGATGTTTCAATTCTATGAATTCCTTATGTTGAGATTCCGACCAAAATAATTTTTCTTTCGCTCCTCCCTTAGTGACTTGACTCAATGACTAAGTGATATGAGAGAAATATGTGAAGCTCTATTAGAGTGTCTGGGGCTGGCCAATCCCGAATTACTTGGATCTATGTTGGATCCATATGCACCCCCCGTTCATTAATAATTTATCCTAGAAACTGAACCTGGGTCATGCCAAAAGCTCACTTTTGCAAATTGGCACACAAATTGTGTTGCCACAATGTTTAGAGGACCTGTTAGATGTGGTGGAGGTGTTGTTCGCAAGTATGGTTGAAGATCAGTATGTCATCCAAGTACACTACTACAAATGAGTTGGTGAATGGTCGCAAGTTGTCGTCCATCAGCCTCATGATGGTTGTGGGAGCATTCGTCAACCTGAAAGTCATCACCAACCTTTCGAGAAGCCCTCCTAGGATTTTAAGAAAGTCTTACACACATTAGAGGGTTCGATTGGTACCTGGTGATACCAAGAATTCAAGTCGATCTTGCTGAAATATTTGACCACTTTGAGTTGATCCAAAAGCTCATCAATGTGTGGGATCAAGTACCTATACTAAACAATGATATTTCTCAGCGCCCGATAGTCAATACAGAGTCTCCAAGTCCCATACTGCTTCTGCACCAACACGATCGGGCTCCCACAGGGTGATGAAATCAGCTGGATGTGACCTTTCTGTAGCAATTCTTGAATCTCCCTCTTGATTTCATCATTATCTAGAATAAAGTGCCGATAGATCGATCCATTGGGCAGCAGCGCACCTGGCGTCAGATCGATGGGGTGCTTGTCCTGACAGTGCAGAGGCACCCATGTGGGTGAGGGGAAGATGTCCCCGTACTCCTCCACGACCTTTTCCATTTGTTGTTGTTGGGCAGAGGAGCCCTGTCTGGAGGTCGTGGCCACAGTCTTCTTCTTTCCCTGGGGCAAATCATCAGAAAAGAAAATTTCCCATTTTTGGAAATGAGCTTACTGCATTGTTTTGGAGTGACCAAAGTGCTAGTCGTCGAAGGTGGTACATATGGTATCTTGTACAAATTATTTCCCAAAGTAAAAATAATTGCGCGAGGTTTGGACTCATACATGGCATGTCGCTTCCACAAGTACGCTTGTCTTAATAATACATCACAAACATCTAGAGGATCAATGTCACATAATACCTCATCTGTGAAGGGCTTGATGTTTTAGGGAAGGTGGCATTGCTGGCTGATGCAGAGATCCCATCCTTGGTGTCGCCACGCAATGGTGTATGGATGTGGGCGTGTTATGTTCGACAAGAGGAAATGCTTCACGATCTCTCTTGAAATGGCGTTCTTTTAGCTCCCACTGTCGACAATGAACTGTAGTGGGGAACCCTTTACCCACATCTGAGAGTTGAAGAGACGCTCCTCCTCCTCTAGATCTTCTGGTTCCTCCTTCTGGATATTTGCAGAGGCAAGGGTGGCATTGGGCTCCATATCAATAATCTTATTCCCTTTTTCATTCCCCTTGTCAGGTTCTGTTTCAAATTCGGAGCATGCATCTAATTTAGAAGCCCTCATCTCAGCCACCAGTGACTGCTTGGCTCGACACTCACTTGTTTTGTGAGTGGAGCTCTTATGAAAATCACACCACTTTCCCGTGTCCTTCTTCAGCTTCATGGGGTTGTTCTTTGCTTGCGGATTTTGTATGTTATCTTGGGCCACCATGCCTTGGATTTCTCCTTTGTTCTACCATTTGGGGGCACCATTCCCTTTATTTTGATTCACAGATCCAAAGTCTCGCTTCTTCTATTTGAATTTATGCTCAATCTTGGCATCATAACGGTATGTCATACCAAGCAAGGAGATGTCAAGGAACTCAATTTCCTCCTCAATGTATCTGTGCAGAAAACTCTAATACATCAGCATCAAATGTTTCTCCAAATCTTAGATACCCAACTTTGCGTGTAGGTATGGAACAGATTCATCAGCTCATGCACATATTGATCGCTTAGCTATCGCAGCATAGTCCATTGAATGTAATTCTCCTCATAGCTCCCCATGGTATAATATTGTTCCTTTATGGTGTCTCAAAAATAATTCCAAGTGGGTACGAATGAGAACAGAAAGGGTTCCCTCTCATCCTTTTTCTCACAGTAGGATTCCCACAAGTTCTTGACATGGGGGGTAGCTTTGAGGAGTGAAAAAATAATCTTCTCCTGATTGAAAAATTCATGAACTGAGAAATATCCTTATAATAGATTCAACCATCTATCAATGGCAGCTACATCTATTTGGCCCTCAAATATGGGAATGCCAATGTTTACTTGTACCTTAAAAAGAGGTGAGCCTCCAGAGTTGCTATTGGATACAAATGCAGAAGGAGAATGATACATAGAGCCTTTGTGTGCTGAAGATGATATTGATCATATATATAAACTGAATTTGCACAAGGAAGATTGGATTAACCCATAAAAAAATGGAAATCTCAATTGGGAGAAGGACAATTCCTGTTTCTCAAATTATGATGAAGAATTGGAAAATTGGTAGGACTGGATGCATGAAGTATCTGTGTTGCATTGTAATCGTGTGACCAGATCACTTCGATGTATAACATCTGAGGTATGAAAATTACCTCATTATTATGGTTTAATAGATATAAACATGTTTATAGGGGAGTTTGAAATGACTATGCCAAAAGGACAAAGATTCCATGCTTTGGATCTCATATTGCACGCTACTCCAACAAGATGGTGGGAAAATCATAAGAAAAAGATGGGAAACTGGGAGGAACATGATGAAGTAAGGTTTTGAGTGTCCAACTGTTATGAAAACAACTCCAAAAATAGAATAAAAGAGAGATCAATGCCTTAGAAATAAGCCACTTCGAGGGGGAAACCTCCTTTACATTACATAAATGAAAAATTCTTGGATGATACAATTCATAATCCTTTAGGAGTTTCAAACACCTTAGAATGATTTTCCAATACTTTTTGGAGATCTAAAGAAATGGATGATTTTAATGTTGGAACTTTTATTGAGCATAATTGTAAAATTACGCCTCGTTGTCCTTTCTTCACAATTTTTTTCATGAAATTAGCGCTTATTGTCTTTCCTGGCTTCAGTGTGATACCCCGTAATTTGACTTCCTTTCCTTCCGAAAAAAATTCAAGAAATTTTCTTGAAAATTAAAAGCTATCGTCCTCAAGGATTGTAACCATTATACTCCTAGTACAACATCAGCACCTCCCATTGGAATGGAAAGCATTGGAATATTCAATACATATTCCCCCATGATTAGCTTGATATTATGGCATTTTCTAGATAAATTTATAGTTCCTCTATTTGCAACCATCACTTGACATTCTGGTGCTAGGTATAGGAAGCAATTTAATTCCATGGCTACCTGACAATGAATAAAATTATGGGTACTACCTGAATCAATCAACACTATTACCTTTTTCTTCTTCATATGTCCTTCTATCTTGAGAGTTTGAGGAGTGGAAATTCCTGTCAATGCATTACACGATATAGTCGGACCCATTTCTTCTTTCTCTAGGTTTGGTTCCTGGTCTATATCTTCTTATTTTGAAGTTTCTTGTTCATTTACTTCCTCCTCTTCACAATCTATGTAAAATAATTTCTTCTCAACACACTTATGACCTTTAGTGTATTTTCTATCACAAATCTAGCAAAGTCCTTTTTCTCTTTTTTCTTCCAATTTGTGTGGTATCAACCTTGTAGATTATGGAATTCAAGGAGTAGCAACACTACCATCGTAATATATGTGAGTGGTAGGATTCATTGTTGCCATAATTTTACATTCAATTTTTCTTCCCAACCTGAATGCCTTCTCCAATGAATTAGGTTCCCAAAGGCGAACATCATGTTGGATGTAATCATTTAAAGTCCCTATGAATACATCAATCTCATGTTCCTCTGGAATATTAGTTACTCTTATATTGAATTTTTGGTCATTAGAGAAGTTGTTCAATTCTACGTTAATAGGAATTCTGTTGTTGTACCTGGAACTACAAGATCTGGAATTATTTTTGGATTTCTTGAAGAGAAAGGTCACTCGGCATAAAATCCAAACTATGTATGATGGATTTTTCCAGCAGATGTTTCATCCTCCATTAAATATGGATGGTTTTATTATACAGAGATACCCCACCTCTGGTATTTCCTGGATCAGGAACTAGGAGTTCATTGTCCAAATCTGCTTCCTCCTCTTTCACTTGGCGAGTGAGAGCCTATTACCACCTCACGATTACCTTTCTAACTTGACTTGAAATATCATGCACTTACGCTTGAGAGACATCCCTGATATGTTTCACTTGTGGTTTGTGGCCAGAAATTCCACCTAGGAGGACGGATCTCATTTCTCTTTATAGGCACCTCGCTTCACTTTTTTTCTCTGGCAGTCCACCCCCACATCATCTTTGATAACCTTTTCATGCTCCATTACAACCTGACGAAATACGAATGTCTAGTGTGGAGAGAAATAATATTCCGTCGTTACCCCAATTGAGGTATAGACTCATCATCTGAGGCCTGTCTCCGTGACATGAATCAAGTCCATAAAAAAGCGTGACATGATGTGAGTGATCATTAACATATAAAACATGGACAACCTTTCCATACCGCGATACTCATTAAGAACCATACACCAAGTGGAGGTTCGACAACTGGTTTTTCTAAGCACCCTAGACTAAGTTGCAAGTGACGTATCTAAAACTACACCACTCAACATATAGGGTTGAAAAAAACAAGTCTTAGACACATAATTATCCTTTGAGTGAAATGCAGGTCAGGGCTTTTCCACTAGCCCATGATATGGGTGGAAAATCTTGCAGACTGAAGGTGTCTACAAACATCACCTCCCCAAACCAGACCCATATCCCCCATTTTCTGAAGCATAATGTAGTAAAGAATATAAATTGACACTGTGAACCCAAATAAAACCAAGAAAAAACTTCGAGGATAACATGCAAAAAGAGTAGCCGAGGTTATCGATGGATTGTTCCATTTAAAGGCTGAAAAAAATAAATTTCCAACATTATCCATGATCTTGTGACAGAGAAAAGTGAAGGAAAGCACCACATACCCCTAGATTACTAAAATTTGACTGCTAGAATGCTGGTGCCCTATGCCCCTATCTGCACCTAGCGAGTAATCCTCCACCGAAGGAATAATGGGTTGATAGAAAAAAATCTCATTTATTAACTCTTAGTGGTTCTTACTCCATTGCATATACAACCTCACATAATGATGGAACATTCCAAAGCTTAATACCCTAGGTTGCACACGGCCAATTCCGCCACCTTTATTTTTCCACTTGTCACTATCCAGACCAACCTGTAGGTCAACTGGCTGTCTCTTAATTGGGGTCATCATGATCCTCATGGGGATCTTCAAACAGATCACACCCCGATCGGGGTTTTTTTCTTAAATATAATTGATAAAAGAAATGAGAAATATTTTATTTAATCACAATTTGATATAGCTACCATTCACTTCATACTCACAATTTTTTTCTCCTATTGGCTTTCATGTTTCTCTGTTTCTTTATTTTTTTACTTTCACTTCTCTTCCTCTATTTCTTTCTCTACTCAATTTCCTCTTTCTACCTCTTCCTTTTTCCTTGTTCAACTCTCTCTATTTCTTTCTCTGCTCAATTTCCCCCTTTCTTCCTCTTCTTCTTTCCCTCTTCACTTTAACCTAAAGATATTTTATCTGGAACTAATATAAAACATATATGAAATGTATTCACCTTATATATTTTTAATTACAATCTCATGAACCTTGAAGAATTTCCTGCCTGCCAGTAATATGTGAATTAAGTTTGAATGCCAAATATGGAAAAAAAGTATTCCACTAAAAAAATTAATAATTCACTTCCCAAAATTGCTTCAAAGCTTAGCTAAGTTACTGGTGGGTAATCACTTTTACCATGGTTTCTTTCAACTTGGTTTCCAGCACTTCCGCATTCTTTAGTTGATGTCTTTTCAAGCAATGTTCTCCTCCAAATGCATTTTATGAAACTTGTACTTTCTCTCCTT
This sequence comes from Pinus albicaulis, assembly GCA_034641835.2. Taxonomy (NCBI): domain Eukaryota; kingdom Viridiplantae; phylum Streptophyta; class Pinopsida; order Pinales; family Pinaceae; genus Pinus; species Pinus albicaulis. The sequence continues at coordinate 984,980,604 of CM076577.1, read as the reverse complement.
CATAAAATTCAAACAACAACTCCTTACAAACAAACTCAGTAGGCATGGAGTTTATAAGCAACTCAACCGGGGTTTTGATACTACTTTACAAGATCAAAAAAACTCCACAATGAAATATCACAATGAAAGAGCATCATATTAATGATAAAATCACTTTATTTATACATGTGCAATCTAGGTACAAGACACAATGTGTCTAGTTGACTTACTAATCTTAAAAAAAAAGGAATATGAAACTAATTACATATTACATATTACATATTGTACAATAAAAGGATTAGTTAACAAAACCATCATATGTTTGTTTTTCATGAATGCATATTTATATGGAAAGAAATTATTTACCCCAAAAATACACACACATATATTATGATGTTATTTGGGCTTTTTTAATTTCTAATTAAAGCTGGCTATACAAATATTCATTGATAGAAGAGCTTTGTTGATAGTTTTTGTGCTAATTGATTATATTTTTCTATACAAATTATATTTTTCTATGTAATAAATAGAAAATGATATGAAGATATTTCAAAATGTTCTTCAAGCATATGAATAATATAATTTTATACTTTTTTGGAATAAACTTTTTAGTTTTTTTCTACTTTTCGGAATAAACTTTTTAATTTTTGTCTACTAATTTTTTTTAATAATATGATTAATGTAATTAGGTGGAAATTGTACCAACACATCTCTTTTCTTTCATTTTTTTCTTTATTTATATATATTTTTTAGATGTTATAAAATTAGTTGTAAATTCTAAATGAGATCATTAAGGAGAGAAACTCAATTTGCATTTCAATGTGAAGACAATGTTGGAGATCATGCACAGCAAAACAATTAAATACGCAGCAAATAAATCATGCACAAGAAGACACAGAAGTTTTACCGTGGTTCACCCAAACCTCCTGGGCTACGTCCACACAACAGGGCATTGGCAGTCTTTATTAATTCAAACAGGAGATTACAATTCTCACACACTCTCTCCAAAACAAATGTATGGAGACCTGTTATATAGCAGGAGAATCTAACAGCCTCATAAATCCTCTCAACTCAAATTTAGCATGCATTAACTCCCTCCCAACAAACTGGAGCTAATCTAGGAACTAATTCCTAATTTTTGTCACCTAATGAGATTTTTGCCTATTTTACTCAAAATAGAAAAATCTCAACAATCTCCACCTTGACAACAATTAGCCTGATGCCCTGTTCTTTATTATTTTATCTTTTCTGCAAGCCAAGAGAAGCCAAACACCAACGCAGCTTCTCCAACAAAACTGGTTTCGTGAACATGTCTGCATAGTTTTCCTTTGTATGCACCTTTTCAAGAGAGACTCCCCTTTCAGTAATAACCTGTCTTACAAAATGGTACTTAATTGGAATATGCTTTGACTTACTATGATAGGCCGGATTCTTAGCCAAATGTATTTCACTTTGACTATCACAAAGTAACCTGATGTTGTCCTGCAACCTACCAAATTCACCAAGCAAACCTTTCAACCAAACCGCCTCTTTGCAAGCATGAGAAGCAGCAATGTATTCTGCTTCAGTAGTGGATAAAGCAACAATGTTCTGTAGCTTTGACATCCAGTTAATAGCTCCACCTGCAAGAGTAAAGACGTACCCTGAAGTTGACCTTCTCTTATCCAAATCACCTGCAAAATCAGAATCAACATATCCACAAACAAATTCACTACTCTTATTGTAAGTGATACAATAACTACTTGTGCCTCTCAAGTACCGAAGCACCCATTTCATTGCTGACCAGTGTTCTTTACCTAGATTTGCCATGTACCTGCTGACAACCCCAACTGCATGTGAAATATCTGGTCGAGTACAAACCATCGCATACATCAAACATCCTACTACATTAGCATATGGAATTTGAGACATATAATCCTTTTCTTCATATGTATTAGGACATAAACCCGAAGAAAGCTTGAAATGGGAAGCGAAAGGGACTGACACAGGCTTCACATTATTCATACCAAATCTCAAAAGTATCTTCTCAACATACTTCTGTTGTGATAGCCACAGCTTACCATTACTCCTGTCTCTGAAAATCTCCATGCCCAAAATTTGTCTTGCTGCTCCTAGATTTTTCATATCGAATGTCCTTGCCATCTGAGTCTTCAACCTGTTGATTTCATCAATGCTTTTGCTTGCTAAAAGCATATCGTCAACATACAACACTAAGATAATGAACATGCCATTTTTCAATTGCTTGAAATACACACAATGATCATATTCACTTCTAACATATTTCTGACTCAACATGAAAGAATCAAACTTCTTATACCACTGCCGAGGTGACTGCTTCAGGCCATATAATGACTTCTTGAGCCTACAGACAAATTTCTTATTGCGATGTTGAACAAACCCCTCCGGTTGTTCCATATAAATTTCCTCATCTAGATCTCCATGTAGAAAAGCAGTCTTAACATCTAGTTGTTGTAACTCTAAATCAAACAAAGCAACTAAAGCTAACACAATTCGAATTGAAACTATTTTAACAACTGGTGAAAAAATCTCATGAAAGTCTATGCCTGCTTTCTGAGAAAACCCTTTTGCAACCAGTCGCGCTTTGTACCTGTCCTCCGTATCATTCACACCCCGTTTCAGCTTGTAAACCCATTTACACCCCAGAGTTTTCCTGTCTTTCGGAAGCTCAACCAGATCCCACGTGTCGTTCTTACTCAAGGCCATCATTTCGTCCTTCATGGCTGCTTTCCACTTGTCACTATTCGAACCTTCTATTGCTTCCTGATAGCACAGAGGTTCATTGTCGTTAGCGATCAAAGCAACTGAAGTAACATAATCATCATACCTTCTCGGAGCACGTTTTATTCTTGCAGACCTCCTTAAAGCTGTTTCTGGTGCTTCCGCAATTGGCTGACTACCACCTGTAGGGACTTCTTGCCGACCAGTATCTGAGACCTGTTCATGATCTAAACCTGAACCCTGTTCATGTTCTGATTCTGAAACCTGTTCATGACTAGTATCTGAACTATGGTCATCATGACTATCATTAGAAGTGCTGTCAAACTGAATGTGCTGAAAATCAAATACATCATCCTGTTTCAATTTTCTATCTACATCTAACTATACAAGAGAGGATTCATCAAACTTTACATCTCTGTTGATGATGATTTTGCGGGTAGTAGGATCCCACAATCTATATCCCTTTGTTCCAACACCATACCCAACAAAGATATACTTTTTAGACTTTGGATCTAACTTAGTTCGCTGATGTTTAGGCACTAGAGCATATGCATCACAACCAAACACTCTGAGTTTAGAATAGTCACAAGGGTGTCCTTTCCATACCTCTTGCGGAATCTTGCAATCTATCGCTGTTGATGGCGACCGATTTATCACATAACAAGCTGTTGCTACCGCTTCCGTCCACAACTCCTTTTGCAACCCGGCGTTACTCAGCATACTCCTTGCTCTTTCTAGAAGAGTCTTGTTCATGCGTTCAGCAACTCCATTTTGCTGAGGAGTATAAACCGTGGTCTTATGTCTCTCGATCCTTGCATCCTTGCAATAGCTGTCAAACTCCTTGGAAGTAAAATCACCACCATTGTCAGTTCTTAAACACTTTATTGTTCTACCAGTGCTGTTTTCTACCAATGCTCTAAACTGTTTGAAAACTAAAAAAACATCAGACTTCCTTTTCAACATGTAGACCCACACCTTGCTAGAAAAGTCATCAATAAATGATACAAAATACGACGAGCCACCATATGACGCTGTAGGGGCTGGACCCCAAACATCTGAATGAATATAATCAAGTATGCCTTTACTAGTATGTTTGCCAATTGTTTACTTTGTTTTCCAAACAAGCAATGCTTACAGAAATCTAACTTTCCAAACCTTAGATTAGGAAGTAACTTGCGATCAGCCAAAATTTTCAACCCTCTTTTGCTCATATGGCCCAACCTTTGATGCCATAGGCGAATGGAACTACTGTCATGTTCAGACACCGTAGACACATGAACTGACCCTGTTCTTCCTTCTAACTGAAACAGATTTTCTACTTTCTTAGCTTTCATTACTAGTAAAATACCTTTATAGATTTTCATAACTCCACCTTGAATTACAGTTTTATATCCATTCGTGTCAAGTGCTCCCAGTGAAATTAGATTTTTTCTTAAGTCTGGAACATGTCTTACATCTGTTAATATTCTAGTTGTGCCATCAAACATTTGCAGTTGTATGCTTCCTATCCCAACAATATTAGATGTGACATCATTACCCATGTACACGACTCCATCATTAACTGATCTATATGTTTTAAACCATTCTCTATGAATACACATGTGGTTTGATGCACCGGAATCTAACAACCAATGTTGATCATGATTTGACATATTAACAGACAACACTTCGTCACTCATACCTGAACCAGATGCCGAACCTGTATCTGTCGCATTTGCCTCCTTCTTCTCTATCGAAGAGTCTCCTTTCTTCTCTGTTTGCTGTCTCTTCCAGCAGTCTTTCTTCAAGTGCCCCGATTTGCCACAAAACCAGCACTTCACTTTGCTCTTCTTCCCTTTCGACTTTGAACGTGAATCGTTGCGCTTACCAGAGCTTCTTTCTCTAGAACGACCTCTAGCCATCATTGCCTCTGATGTAGAGGTGTCAGCATTCGACTTCTTCCTCGTCTCTTCAGACAACATGGATCCAACCACATCGTCAAACTCAAGGACAGCTGCATTACTGAAGCTTATGGAAGTAACAAAGTGATCCCACGATTCAGGCAATGTACACAATAGAGTTTTTGCCTTATCCTCTGAATCAAATTTTACATCTAGAATTTGTAATTGTACCAATAGAGTATTGAAAACATTCAGATGGTCAGTAACCGAGGTACCTTCCTTCATCCGCAAACTGTACAGCTGCCGCTTCAGGAGAATCCGATTTGTCAAGGACTTCGTCATGTAGAGCTTCTCGAGCTTTATCCACAAGCCTGCGGCGGTCTTCTCTAACACAATGTTGAACAGAACGTCATCTGCCAGGCATAACCGAATTGCGCTCAGAGCTCTGTCATCCAACTCAACCCATTCATCCTCCGTCATGGAAGAAGGCCTTTTGCTCCTCCCCAACAGTGCTTTCGCCACGCCTTGTTGAACCAGCAGATCGTGCATCTTTAGCTTCCAGATCTCGAAATTGTTTTTGCCATTGAACTTCTCAATTTCAAACCGGGCATTTTGAGTTTTCGCCATCTTGTTTCAGCAAAAAACACAGTAATCTCCAGAACCAATTTTCAAATAAAGAATGCCCTTTTAATTAAAAAATGCCTTTAAAAAAAAAAAAAACATTGCCCTTGCCTTCCTTTAAGTGCTTTTCACTTGCCCTTAAAAAAAAATATATCCTTGACCTTTAACTTCATACCATATGCAAATGGTAATTTACATTATCAAATTTCAAATCGATTTCAAAAAAAAAAATACACCATCCAAATCAATTTTTTCAAATCAATTTTAAAAGTCAAATTGATTTGACAAACTTCGAATCGATTTATGGCATATAAAAAATCGATTAAAATAAAATGCCACCACTCAAATCGATTTTAAAACTTTACATAAACTCCATTTTGAAATACCAAATGAAAAATGGCAATCGATTTTCAATATAATCGATTTGGTTTTCAACGCATAAACCAGCGTTATTTATTGACTTAAAAATGCAACGATTCTTCTCCATTCAACGCTGTTCATTCAGCGCGCAGGTGTCGGTCCCACGCAGCACCAGGTCCAACCGACTCTTGCCAAACGTTCATAGCCCAGACGCAGCATATATCACTGTGTGTTCAGCAGCAACACCAGTGTTCAACCGGCGCACTCCACGCACTCCACGCACCAGCGTTCAACGCACTCCAACAGAAGCTCTGATACCAATTGTTGGAGATCATGCACAGCAAAACAATTAAATACGCAGCAAATAAATCATGCACAAGAAGACACAGAAGTTTTACCGTGGTTCATCCAAACCTCCTGGGCTACGTCCACACAACAGGGCATTGGCAGTCTTTATTAATTCAAACAGGAGATTACAATTCTCACACACTCTCTCCAAAACAAACGTATGGAGACCTGTTATATAGCAGGAGAATCTAACAGCCTCATAAATCCTCTCAACTCAAATTTAGCATGCATTAACTCCCTCCCAACAAACTGGAGCTAACCTAGGAACTAATTCCTAATTTTTGTCACCTAATGAGATTTTTGCCAATTTTATTCAAAACAGAAAAAATCTCAACAGACAATGTGTAAGTATGTTCGTCACTTTGAAAATAAAAATAAAATATTCTCTAAATAGAAAATCAATGCAATCTATAATTAAAAAAAAAACATATTCTATTCATATTTATTTAGTTGTCCATATGAAGTAATACAATTTCGTGTAAAGTAGCTATATAAATTAATTAGAAGTTAAAAAAAAAATGTGAGTAAGATTTTTAACAAGTTATATCATATATCTATATATAGAAAAAAATGTTGAAAGAAAATATTTTAATGTTGTGTAGAATAAAATTTATGAATAAAATATTTTAATCTGAATTAAATTTATATTGACTTGTACTTTCAAAAATATATTAATGACAAAAAGAAACTAGTTTAAAATACAATTAAAAATACTATTGAAACTATAAAAATTTACATATTCTTTTTTTCCCTATAATATAAGTTTGATCCCTCTCAACCCATGTTACATCCGTGATTAAAATGAATCTATGTGTGAATAAAAAATTCCAATTACTTTTTAAATTATACTAAAAAAAATAGCATAATCTTCTAGATTTTAAATATGCTAAATTTTCTTCTACTAAATAAGTTATAAAATAATATGTTTAATAAAATTCAAAAAATAATAATAAAATTAAGGAGTTGAATTTGTTTCTATTTGATTTCCCAAATGATATCCATCCATAATAAGTGATCTGAAAATCTTAAATACCTTTAATATTTTAATTTGTTGTATATAATTATTAATAAATTATTATAAATCTTAATTTATTTTAATGATTTAAAAAATTATTTTAAAAAAAAATTGTATTTATAATAATAATAATAATAATAAAAGAATCATGAATCCGTGTATTTTATGGAGAGAAATGAAAGCGAATAATAATACTCTTATATTCTTGTTATATATATATATATATATATATATATATATATATATATATATATAAATATAAAATTCAAAACATTTTTTGATTTTATGATCTTTGAGTTCATGTTTTGTTTTTTTTTAACGTTTAGTAGTTTATATTTATCTTTCAAAGAGTATATTTTTGTTAGTTATTTCTTAAATTTTGGAAATACATATTCATAATTTGTAGTAATTTCATATTTTTATATTTAATAGAATTCATTTTTATTATCATTTTTTGAAATTCATTATAAAGTTGAGCAATGAAAATATACAAAATTGAATAATCAAAATACACACATAGAATTTATGAAATTTTAATCTTTATATATTTTAATTACATTTAAAATTATGATTATTAAACAAAATAAGTAAAGTAATTTAGTTAGAATGGTCAAGATTTTATACCCAGATGATATGAATTTAGAATAAGCTACTTTAAAATTGCGAATATTTTTAATGTTTTCATTTGTCGTATATCATTATTTTTAATGTGTTGTATATTATTATTGTTATATTAATGGTAAAACATAAATTTGTTTTTAAAAGCTTTATAAAAGTTAATTTAGAAAAATTATTTTAAAAACATAAAAATTGATCATGAGTTAATAATAAATCAATGACCTTAATCCTGAAAATAGAAAGCAATAAATGATATTCGTATTTACACAAATTTGAGGAAAAAAATAAACTTAGCAAAGTAATAATAATATTGATATTACTATTCCTCAACCAAACAAACAAAGTCTATTAACGGTCATTTTATTCCGATCATCACGTGAATTTATTGAACTTGAATCTACATGCACATACTAAATTTATTACATGCAATCTGCAATCCACATAAGATTTCACAAACTATCAGCACACAAGGTTGGCGCTTTTAAGACCGACTGAAGTTACTTCTTCAAACCTAAGATCGACAATGCTTACACCATCACCGCCCGCCTTAATCGTAGGGAGGGTGACGATCTGCGCCAGGCGACCGTCCAGAATCTTCACAGTAACCTGTGCCGCCACAGAGGTACAAACTTTACAAAAATTCTGCCCATAAATTTTTATATTCTTAGGCAAATTATAAAACCACCTGACGCTCAACTCGCACCCATCTTCCCCAGGCACCTCCTGGGGTTCGATATGAGACACCCCATCTGAAATCAAAATTGCAAACGAAAATAAACAGGAATCTCAAATAATGAATTCAATAAACCAAGCGACAGGCCTAACTACTTGCATTATTTCACACAGAATTTCAGTTAAATTCAGCAAATCTGAAATTTCAATTGAATTCAACGAAGCGAGCTATAGGCCTAACTACTTGGATTAATTTGAAAAGAAATTGAATTGAATTGAACTAAACAGGCTTAACTGCCATGCATTATCTTCAATTGGATTCAACTAGGGGAGCTGCATTATCTTCAATTGGATTCAACTAGGGGAGCTGCAGGCCTAACTATCTTGCGTTAATTAAGTTCAACTTACACCCATTTTCCCCAGGAACCTCAGTGAGTTGGGTATAAGAGAGCACACCTGAAATCAATATGGTAAATAAATATCAATTTCAATTGAATTCAACCAAGCCAGCTACATGACCCCTAAGCATCTTGCACAATTTCAAAGATCCATAGTTCTTAATTTCTTTCCCGAGGAAACTATCCATAGTTTGAAGTGCTACAAGTTCAATATAATGATAATTTACCAGTTGTTCGGACCGCCATCACATGGTGGCTACTCAGAGACAGAAGCACAAGGAATGAGAAGACAGCGAGTCGCAGTTGATATCCCATGGCTTCTCGGATGGAAGAGAACCCTCTTTCACAAATGATACGTTAGACATGAAGGTTTAACGTTTAGTAAATATATTTTCTCCAGCTAAAAGTGGAATCTGTTACGAATACGTATTCGTAATATTTTTTAGAATTCATGTCTTTTTTTAGAATTAATATATTTCTGCATATTGTTAGAATTATTTGGCTACGAGTATTGCAGATGGCATGCCTGTGTGAATTAGTTTGCATATTGTTAGAATTAATTGGATATGAGATATTTTATGAGAGATCTTCCCGGCTTAGTTGACTCTCTGTGTGTGAGAAGTAGTTTGTTGATTTGTTCACATAAATATTTGTATTTTTATCAAAATAACATACAAATAATTTCTTTGAATTTATATACCAAAAAGAATTAATTTAATTAAAATAAAATAAAAATCATAAACATATAAAATTCTAAATATATGTATAATAAATTAAGCTTTCAAAATTTTGAGGAAATTGGGGAAATAATATAAACTTAAAAACTGAGAAAATAATATAAAAACTAAAACCATAACATAAAAAAATCATCTAGGATGAATCCTCTGTAATGATATAGTCACCTTATTTCCGCCTACACACACTAGTATATGGATCCAGCACGAGATCAGAAATGCATATGAAATAATAGGTTTAATAAGTGCTAATAGGTGCTAAACAATGGAGTGGGGATTTCACAAAACAAACATTTAAAGGAGCATGTTTCAGCAATGTGACTAAGTGCGATGGTGACAACACCCTTTGTAAATTCAAGCACCACATTTAAGGAATTAAAATACTATAATTGTGACAGTTTTATTTAAAAGTTAACTAGTTAAAAACAATTTGTTTAATTTCTTTTATTTTGACAAGAGAAACTTAAAATCATTATTATTGATGAAACAAATTATTTTACTAAATTATTAAATTTGGAGAATTATTGGAAAGAAAATCTTTTTAAAAAGCTAATGGTAAAAATGTTTCCAATAATAGGAGGTGGTTGGGGACAGTTAGAAAAAATAGTTACCTACTCCTCTGAGGATAAGCTAAATCCCAGAGGAGGATTAGGGGTTCTGTGCAAGAAAAAGGTAAAGGAGATTTTTTTCTAGAGCTGATTGGGGAATGAGTTGAAAATCACTCACAGTGACCCTTGTAAAGCCAGATTTTTTGAATTTGACTGGATTGGCCATCCAAAGGTCATAGAAGAAAGATATTTCCACTGTTAACCCAGGACACCATCCAGATTTTGGAGCTAGGGGGCAAGTGGAGGACGTAATAGCCTCACTTGAATGGTTGGGAGGACCACAGCTTGAATCTACATATTCCAGATAAGTATTACTGTGAAAACTTAGTTAAGTTAATGCTGAGATGAATGGTTGTCCCCAGTATTGTATTCATGTGGAATATTTTTTTAATTAAAATAAATACATCTGCTGTATATGCTAGAAGAAGGAAAGTGAACTCTGTATGTATATACAAGAAGTAGAAAAATGGTAATATGTGTTTGGTATTTCTTTATCCTATGTTAATATAAAGATTGAACAATCTAATAAATAGATTTGTATCTTTCCCCTGTTGTTATATCATGAAAGTAATCACAGGGAAAAAATTGAGAATGAGTAGCAGAAGGGATTAACAGAAATGTAGAGTAAAAAGACGAAAGTTTAAGTACAGTATTAAATGTGTGAAACTGTAATGTTCGCACCACAATTTTATTTATATAGCTTAACATAAAATGAAGTAGCATTTAGAGCAGAATGCCACAGAATCTCTCTACAAATAAAGTCCCGAGGAAGGAAATAACTTGCTTATCAAACTGTTGATTCCAGTTCTGGGTAGGAACCCGAACCGAAACATGTCGTTTGTAGCTGTTACACCAGACTATACATGGACGATATCATGCGGTGGTCTGGTCACCTGGGATTGAAATAATGCTAAATAATGCAGAGGAGAAAGCTATAAACAAACTTCCATGAATATATGTTTGCAAAGAGAGAGGGTTTGGAAGAATTATAAACCTTAAGACATCCTATAATTTGCAACATCAAAATGGAAATTTACAGAAAATCGAAAGTAAAGACTAACTGTAGATTTCTTATCTATGTAACATATACAACGGTGTTATATCTAAACAAATCAGTTTTACTGATAGTAGTGCAAAGATAAAAATGACATGCAAACAGGAGGTATGCCGAGAATCTAAACCCAAAAAAATAATATCTAAGATTAATAACAACTCTAGCAGAAAAGTTCATAGTTCGATTTCAGAACGAAATGGTATTCATAAGAGAATATTCATGCAACGAGGGTTTTAAAATAAAAACGATAAAGAAAATAGGAACTGTTACAGTGAGCTCTATAGAGCTTAAATAAGTCAAGAACTTCCTCATATTTAACCTGGGCGAAAACCCTAGTGCTCTTTTCTAAAAATTCATAAAATTTTAATTACAACTTTGAAATCCCTGACTGGGTATAAAACCCTCCCCTGTGTAAATCTCGTCAAATACAGCTAGTAAGCTTAAAATTTACAATAAGCTAGATTTATAGCAGAGGCTTGAGAACCGATGATACGGTCTCCATCGGAAACAATAAGTACCTGTGTAGCCACGATTTTTTTTATGGTTAGTCGAGAGTGAGAAGGCGGCTGCAACTATTCCATGAGAATAATGCTTGAGAGGGTTTCGCAGAGTTAAGACTAACTTGCAAACAAACAAACCACATGGTGAGAAGATCTAATTACAAACAAAATAATGAAACCCTCATTAACATGATAAATTCGGGACTAGCTCTGAAGAATGGGAAAGTTACCTGTGAAAGGGAGGATTACGCCTATTTGTCCTGCACAACATAGAATCTGGAGATTAATCAAGGGAAAGAATTTTTAAAAAAATAATGGAGAAAGCTAACTAAAACTCTATAGAAGTCTTGAAGTCCGAGAATAATACCATACCAATCTTGCGTTGGATGAAGCCCTCTTTTCCTAGCAACAACCGTCGCCTTATCGGTGGAGAAATCCCATGCATTCTACCAGATTTCATATCAAAACAAGACCCAGATCTTAGTGGTGAAGCGGATGAAGTATCTCAAATCTATGGTGGACAGAAAAAAGATGTCTAAAGAGCGTCATAAAGAAGAAGCACAGTGCACAGTGTGGAAGGGGAAAACCTAAAAGGTGTCGATGGTGGAGAGCCCAAAGGAGGAGCCAAGCATCGAGTCCCCGCCAAAATCATTAAGCCTATGCATAGCCTACTGTGTTACAACAGTAAAATCCGAAGTGAAACTCGTGAATAATGGGGAACCCGAGGGAAAAATCTACAACTGTGATTTATGCATTAAACTCCCAGTACTATACCATATCAAATGGGTTGAAAAATCTCCACGGAGGGTTAACAATTATGCCAAGTGGAGCCGTGTTATGGATACCGTATAAATTCCATAAATGCTACATTATTAAAGTTACGAATGAGAGCATGCGATGCATTAATCTCCATGTGAATCATATAAGTTGTATTAAATCTCATAACCCCGTTTTAATTTCGCAATGTCGACAGATATGTATTAGAGCGTGGAGTTTAATAAAACATAGTTCCATTATATGCCTAGTATGCAACCAAAGTTAAATCAACCTTGTATATATATAGTTGTAATATTTTTGATACAAATATTTACATCGTGCTATGATTGGAGTATAGGTAATTTTTTTTTTTTTTTTTTTTGTGACTGTAATTTTTTTAAAGATGAAAGTGACAATAACACGGTTCATTATTGTGAAGAAACAATTAGTGATGTTGTGTGATTTCTTAATTCAACATTATAATTTTGGTTTTCTTTTCAACATTATAATTTTGATTTTCTTGTTAGTAACCAATTATGATTATACAAAGATTTGCATCTAGATTTGATGTGAGCTTTGTCCATGGAAAAATTGATTAATATTTCCAACAGTAGTTGTAGCAAAATGCTAGCTTCATGAGGTGTTAAGGGTTGCATTGCAAGCCATGGAGGATGGAGTGAGACATAGTGGAGACTAGAAAAAGCTCATGAAATACTCTAGCAAAAAGGTGAAGTAGGGATTTCCCTATTTCATTAATGGATGCCATAATAAAGCATTTAAGAGGGGGTGTTGTGGGTAGGTGATTGGGTCTCAACTTGCTTTCGAGCCTTTCAACATTCACCCACCACATAGAAAGAGTTGAATTACTTATATTAATATATTATTTTATTTTTTTATATACTTTTTAATAGTTTATACAAATTTGATGACTAATATTGATTATCAATAATTAACTCCAAATATACTTATCTCAAATAATTTTAGCTTTTTAATTATTTTGTTATTTAAATATTAATAAAAATTAATTTATTAATAAAATAATAATTTTAAAATAATTTCTTTTGACCTTTGAAATATATATATAATTGTGCAAGTAAGCCTAATTTTATAAATTTAACAAAGCCTAATTGTTTAGATTTCATATTATATTATAAACTTGGAATTTAAATATTAAGATGTAACATAATAATATTAATGTAACATCCCCTTTCCACATCTACCCAAGTAATCGACCAACGAGGGTAAAAACACGACGACAGGATACAATACTGAAATTCAACCTCATATGCTACATTAAGGAACTCATAACAATAGAAAACACAACCTACAAACCTTATACAACAACCACAACACCCACATGAGGTAAATCAACCACTTGTGCCTCTTACCCTTGGGTCACACTAACATTTTGAGTCATACACGCAGGAAGAGCATTGCATTCAATGGCCTAAAATTCTATAGTTGCAGACATAACACTACATGCTAGAGGCTAATGCCCCAAATTCTCAGTTCTATGCCTTGGCTCCAGGATTTGAGCCACCTGTTCAGGTCGAGGGCCCAAGACACTTCCCAAAACTTCATGAAATATTAAGCGATGATAAATAACAACATGAAAATGATACGAAAGAAATAAAATCAACAAGAACTCATCTAGACTCCTCCTAACCATGAAAAACATTTTTTCAAGTAGGTCACAAACATTTAATCTACAGGTGTAAACAAAAAATTGAAGCATAGGGGTCTCCTACTTATTTGAGTTTCTAAAAGAAGCATTTCTTCCTTACATCATTAGTAGCAATACAATATATTTGAAAATAAATACATTCTTCATTTATTTACAAGCAAAAACATGGATAGAGCCATACATCATCGATAATAAAATGCATGCTTATAAGGAACAAAATAACCATAGAAATACAATGGATACAACAAAAATAAAATCCATACATAAACCAGTACATGTTCATACCAAATACCAAATGAATTTGATCCTCATTAATGAATGTAAAACCCAACCAGAGATGGGACTTCCACATTCCACTTGACCAATCAACTAGTTACCCTCATGTCATATTCCAATCAATAATGTGGGATCTCATTAAACACATCAAGCACAATCAAACCAGAGATTCCAGAGGTAAAACCACCTCAACCCTCAACCATCACAATTTGGTTTCTATCCAAGCTACTCTAAGCCTCGAGAGTGTTTTTTCCAATGAATGTTTCAGAAGTAGTAACTCAACCCTAGCTGCTTTTGGACTCTAGAGAATTTTTGAAACCAAGGCTCCAAGACTCGTAACTCAACCCAATAGTTGTTTGTCGAGCTCCAGAGAATTTTTCCAACCAAGGCTCTAAGAACTAATAACTCAACCCAACAACCAAAGGAATCATGAGAACCAACCAAAAAATAATTAATGGAAATAAACCCACAACACCATGGCTATCCAGGAAATGATAAGGTTGGGAAATTCCACATGCGTACACCATGCATGCCAAAAATATTGAGGAAAACATACATGCAGCTTAGTACCTGCAATCAAATATCATTGTAACTATTGATCCTGATGTATGATTGCACGTTCATGCTCTTCCTTTTCCTTATTTATCCAAACACCAAGTATCCAAACCCTCCAATAGGGATCAAAGAAAACTTTAAGTATATAAGGGTATGAGTGAGAGAGAGAGAGCGAGAGAGAGAGAGAGAGAACAATGAGAGAGCTCCAAGAATGCAATGAGAAAATGTTACCAACTGATCCTCAAAATCCATTTTATTAATCATACCTCTATTTCTTCATTTTTCAATATTTTCTTTTGTTTTCATCCTCACATGCAACATGTGACCTTTCATCTCCCTTTTCTCCTAATTTCCATTATTTTCATAAATAAAATACCAATTAATTCTTGAATTCTTTCGAAAGCCTTAGCCATTTCCTTTAGCCATAAAAACCGAAATGGACACCTACTAGGATTTGTTTCTCACAATTCATCTTGGAATACGTGTCCCATCAACCATGGTCTTATATATTTTTACATGGATTTTTAACCAGGGTATTACGGAACCCTCCCCCTTGGGAGAACACCATCCTCAGTGTTTAATGACACCTACAACCTAGAAAATTGTGGAAATAAAGCATACTGCCTATGGAGCTTTATAACACATCTCGTTGCAATATTTATAATGAATAACCTGCAAAAAAAGAAAAAAACCATCATGAAAATAAAACCGCGTACTAGAGGTTTATAACACAACTCATTATGGTATTTACAATAACAAACACATATATACATATGCACATTTTCCCAACCGAAAAATAAAAGGATATAAAGTTTTCATACGTAACAAGGAAATCTAGAGGTTCACACCTCCACCTTCAAAGTAGTAACAAGATTTAGTTCCTTCCTATGAAGTCCAGAATCCGCTGTCATAGCCAAAGCTGCATCCAATGCCCAACATTACAATCATGCACTACTGTGCTCTCAGTCAATAGTTACTGGATCATTTTTCGAGGGGAAAATCCCAATGTTCTATTGATCCCATATTTCAATGCTAATTACCAAAACCAATCCATCCCCAACCTTTCCTTCTTTGCTACATAGTCCCTCGCGAAATCCGATGACCCCATTCTGTGTCGTTACTCACTTTCCAAGTTCGACTAGCATCGCCATCTCATGCAGTCCATCCCTTGCAAATTATTCCTCGCATCATAATATAAAGAAACTAAGCCATATACATGGCTTAAAACAATCATACCAGTCATAGCATGCTCATGGAAATAAATGGAAACTATTGGGTACCAGTGTCCCACAATGGAGTTTCTCTTGAATTCTTTACCAACATACCGCTAAATGTTCCAATTCCTTTCACTAGTGCTACTAGTCCTTACAGTTGTTTTCAACAATCCCAAACTGGGAATTACATGATTTCCTGTACCAACCACATAATTTTCATTTTGTTTAAAATAAATTCAAATAAATTCAAATCATACCTCATTGGTAGCTCGTTAATAAAATACACTTTCAATTCTATTCACTTCCTGTCACAAAAAGTCAAACTAGTTGTTTGATCATATCATCATGTATAAACATATCACATCTTGTTAGCTCAAAATGCAACCATCATAAATTAAAATCATGAATCACACGAAATCACCATAAACCAAGATCATAAATTACATGTAACGATCATAAGTTAGAATTATAGATCAGAATCATTATAAAGTTGAAATCAAATATCGATACATATCCTTCATTGGCCATTACTTATGTCTTTTTTCTTTCTATACACACATAAGATCAGTTGTCACACCTAGTAAGAACGCAATCCCTTTGCTTCTCTTAAATCATGTACATAGCATCAAATATCCAACATGTAGACATCACCATATGCACACAACACCGCATGTCCAACATGCACACATTATGGTATGTATACAACACAACACATCCAACATGTACATAGCACCATCTATGCCTAGCACTGCATATAAAATATACAAACAACACCGTATATACAATAGTCATAGAACATCATATGTACATAATAATACATATGTTACATGTATACATCACCATAGGTACAATCACTGAATATACAACATGCACAAAAAATACACAACAATAGGACTCTTGTAGCAGGGTCCCCTGGGTTCCACTTTTTGGTATATTTTTCTATACATTTTGTATATGCGTGTTGCTCGAATGAGTGAAGGGGCTTTGGGGCGAGTCAAAGTCCCTATTTTGATGTAAAAAGAGTTTAAGGGTAAACTGTGGGCCTCAAACCATGGTTTGAGACCATAATATATATGCACTAGAATGATATAAATAGATAGAATGAGTCTAAGGAAGAGATAGAATATGATTGATGTTTTGGTTTTCAAGCTTCTATGGTTTTCGATTAATGAAGAGATTTCTAGATTTTCCACAGTGTAATAAAACAATGGTCAACGTTTCGAATCCCAATGGGGATCCATCTTCAGGACACGATGAAGAATGAAGAGTGAAAGAAGTTCGCAAATGACAAGGTATAAGTAGTGAAACAAAAAGAGAGGAGGAAGAGCTGACTAATTAATTAATATTATTATCTTTAATTTATTAAATAAATAATCTAATCTAATAAATTTTTGTAAATTTTTAACAAATTTATTTTAAATTTTATGGATAAATTATAGAATATATAATATCATCTCTTTATTAATTTAATAGTAAATGAATTTTAATGAATTTTAATTTTTTGAATTTTAAATTTATTCTTTGATTTTAATAATAATTATTAATTTTTAATGAATTTTAAATTTATTGAAATTTAATTTTTATATTAATTTCTTAATTCTAAGTGATAAAGCCTAAAGTTACTAAAATCTTGTTTTTATAAAGTTTTATATTTTATATTAATTTCTTAATTATAAGTTACTAAAATTATTTAAAGAAAAAACTAAATTAATAATTATAACTAACCTAAATTATCTAATTAAATTAAAATAATAATTATAACTAACTAAAATTATTATTCATGTTTTGATCTAAGTATATGCGTCAATGATACTTTGTAAGGGTTTTAGTCTAGGTTGGGTAGAAAGGCTCCTGCTAGCTGTGTGTGCAGAGACCTAGTCGTGGCTGTGTGCAGAGTCCGTTGGCTCTGTGTGCAGAAGGGTAAAATGTAAGGGAAATTCTAATGTATTGAACTAATTTGAAATAATACAAGGACTCATTTTGGCAAGAAGCATCATGTTATCTCTCTGTGTTATCCTTTTACCATTATTTCTTAAGTTCGTCTTACTTCTGTTATGTTTATTTCTATATACGTGGATACATTTGTTATTTATGCATGAAGTTATATTGATGGTTGATAAATCTGCTTAATTAATTACACATTAGATAGATTTGGATCTGACTCTGTTATGCTACATCTGTGAAAAAGTGATCTGTAATTCTGTGTTGTGATTTGATAACGTATTATTATATATTTTTCACATCTGTTTATGATTGATATAATTCTTCAACCAATCTGCTTAGGGCCACTACATTATTTTCTTCCCGAGGGTGTGAACACCTGGCTCCAACACCCCCCCCCCCCCACATACTACTTCGATTGAGACTTTGATCTATAAAATAAGGTCATTGCCAAAAGGGCCAGAAGTTGGAGTGTTTTTTGGTTCTGCGATCAACTTTGAACTTGGGTTAGGACCCCTCAAGGCAACATATGGTTCCCTTTCTAGGACCGGGATCATTTTGAGGGAGATTTGATGTTGTGGTACCCTTCGCGAAACAAATTACAAGATTGGTTGGATAGAAATATCCTTCAATTCGCACTCGAATAGAATCAAAGTACTAAGCTATATGACGAAGAGTGGGTACATAAATACTTCTATACAGAAGTTCATGAGATATTCTTTTTCTCCTTTGCAACTGGGTTGTAGGAGTGGTTGTCACGATTCGCTGAATTCAATACCTCTATGAAGGACGACACAGTCACTAAGTGGAATCCTGAATTGCTTCAGGAATTAGAAAAGTTAGACAACAAGATCACCTTCACATTAAATCATTGGCTTGATTGCCTCTTGGGAGGATTTGTGACAAAATTTTCCATTCACCAATTTTTGTCATATTATGAAGTAGAAAGAAGAATTTTCAAAGCTCCTGGAGGTAAGTTCTTGTGCTCATTGAATTTTTTTTTTTAAATGATATTATGTGAATAGGGCTCTCTGTGTGAACATATTGCTTGAATGCTACAAAGAGGCTCGATTAAGTGCAGTGAAAAATTTTACCGCGATGATCAAGAAAAAAATATTTATAGCCCTCTGAAGCATAGATATGATAGTGAAGGTGAACCAGAAATTAGTAGATCTATTGATTTTGATGAATAAGGTTCATAAAACCAGAAAGATCAGATAACCTTGATCCTTTTTTCCACTCCACTTCTACAGTCATATAAAAAAGAACCCACTCCACCACATATTCCATCCCCACCATAATCTCCACCTTCCCCAGGACTAGATATGGTCGCATCGAGGAAGTTACCTAATTTCAAAGGCATTAGAAACAAAGATAATGAGCACTTTTGGTTTGTTAATGAGGCCATATGGCAGGTTCAACAGGTTAGTAATGATGTCATTAAGAAAGTGCAGCTAGCCACTTCCTTCCAGTTTCACTCATTAGATTGGTATATCATATATGTTCAAGAAAACCCTAATGCAACCTTGGACCAAATAATATATTCCCTAAAAGAGCATTTTAAGAAGCCTAATTTATATGCGGACTTGGTTACATAAATGAAAGAGATTCATCGGGAGGTTAATGAATCTATGTGGGAGGTAGATTAGAGGCTGAACCACACTATTAGAGATGGTGGATTTCTCATCGATGATACTCAACATAAGGAATGGTTCATTGCTATGATGCTCCCACGTCTACGATAACCCTTGGTTCAGTAGAATATTTCCACACATACTGAGGTTGTGGAGGTTGCAATGAAACTAGAAGCCACCCCAACAATTTTTGAGCGTGGAACTCAACAGATTTAGAATCATTTGGAAGCCATGCATTTACAGATTTAGATCTTGCGCAAAGACAAGGGCAAGGATATTTTTGCACAAGTTTGGTGCATAAAATGTAAATTTTTTGGGCACCATAAGGATCAATGTCCTATCTTCAATAACTATATGAATGTCAGAGGTCCTATTCCATTAAGGAGTACAATATGGTCCATGATCTATCAAGTTTTTGGATTACATGACATAGATTTATGCCCAAGGGTCAGAAAATATCAACCTGAGTTGAAGTTGTTTTTTTGCAGATTCTCTTCAGCACTAGGACATGATGAGAAATATTGTCACACTTATGATATGATGTTGGATAAGTTTGAAATATATAGGATGCAGGTTGAGCCTACCTCACCAACATCCTTCTTTTCACGTGGTTGATTTTAGGGCAAAGGAAGAGGATAAGGAGGTGGACCAGTTGGTTGAGGAAGAGGAGAATTTATTTACTATAACTGCGGTGATGTTGGTCACTCTGCACGTGACTATCGAAATCCAGGTAAAAAATGAAGTAGGTATTGTAGACACTTTAATCATGTGATAGAATATTTCCCTCTTTTGATTGCTAAAATGAAGGAGAAAAGGATGTAGGCTCCATCACAAAATATTCATATGGTTAGAGAAGAAACCCGTGAAGAATTTCCTAGTGTGAATTTGGTCACTAGGATCGGTGTAGCCACTAATGAAGATACGGGAAAGCAACCGGCTACCAACGTATGGATTTGTAAGGTGCCTGAGAACAAAGAGGGATTTGATTTGCAACGTGCAAAACATTCTTTTTTTGAAGCACAGAAATAATTTGTAGACGGA
This sequence comes from Pinus albicaulis, assembly GCA_034641835.2. NCBI lineage: Eukaryota > Viridiplantae > Streptophyta > Pinopsida > Pinales > Pinaceae > Pinus > Pinus albicaulis. Next base: position 984,959,977 of record CM076577.1, on the reverse strand, counting down.
AGCGCATAAAACTTAGGTAGACCAATGAAGGAAGCAGGAGGAGATGAAGAGTTCAAACCATTTCTACAAGCTTTCATTAAGTTACTGTGCAATAAAAAGGTAATAGAGAACCTTCAGGCTTTGATAGATAATTGTGCTGAGAAGGAACAACTGATGCTAGAATAGAGAGCTATCAAAAAAATAGATAAGAATAAGAGGAGAATGGGTAGAGAGATGCATATCACTCCACAGATCAGTGCTTATGAAACGGACTAGGTTATTCTAGATCTGGGATCGGATGCAAATGCTCTACCTAAGAAAACTTGGTAGCGCACCTAATCATGATTTATGTAGGAACACAACAGAATACGCATATAACCATAGATATTAAAATGCAATGGAAATAAAACTTCATTTCATTAATATCAAAGAACTAAAATTTATTTACAGACAGAATGGAAATAAACTAGCTAGGGTGTTGGTATCTTATCTCTGAGAAGATATGTGGTGGCTACAGTCCTATGAACTCTGTGTTAAAATGAGGCTCGAAGGCCTATATATTATTGAGAAATAATGGAAAATGCTAAACATCCAAAAACCTAAACCTAGGAGATGAAATGCCAAAATATGGGCCTCGTCAGGGTAAATTGGTACATGAATTTCCCGGGGTTGTAACTTTGGTATACTATCTTTGTTTGACGCACATGATACATCACTAGAAATATCTATCCGAGTACTAAAAATACTATTCGTGAATAATATGTCCAGAACAAACTTTTATTTGCCAAAGGTTTGATGCTGAATAAAAGTTGTTTAGGGCCTCAAAACGGATCCAGAAGTTTAAGACCCGAAAAATTGCGAAAAATAGTAAATTGTGCTATAATTAAGGAAATTTAAAAACTGAAAGAAACAATGTTAGGGCCCCAAGTGGAATAGGCAAGTGGCCAACAATATCCACCTAGATCATTCCTCCCCCATCAGGAAGCACATGGCGTTGAGTTCCTCCATGAGATGAGGAAACTTCTGTTGAACTTGGTCCTTGGTGAACCACTTGCCTTGGTGTAGGAGTTGGCCAGATTTGACACCCAGATATAATTGGATCTTCTGTTGGAAAGTGTTCTTGATTTGGATGTCCATGATACAAGATGTGGTGGCCTATTCCCTGTAGTCTGGGTTTAACTATGTTGGTGTGATTTTTTCTGCAATGTTAGAGTTTTCTAGAAGAGGTGGGAAATAGGGCCGAAGGTGGTCAACATTGAAAACTACGTGTAGACCAAGGAATGGTGGAAAACTGAGCTCAAAGGCATTTTTCTCTACAACCTTGGTGATGGTGTATGACCCATATTGGAGCAGGAGAAGCTTGTAGTGGGGTCAAATGAGGCACTTCTTCTGCAACTATAGCCACACTTTGTCGCCCACCTTGAAGTGGTGTGGCACCTGATGTTGATCATGTCATTTTTTTTACTTAGCATTGGCTCTGTCTAATCTATCATAAACCTACTAGTGGATGTGCTAATTGTGTTCTATGAAGTTGCTCGCTTTGTGAGCTTTAGACTAGACCTGAGTCGAATCGGATTGAGTAGCCACAAATGGCATGGCTACGTCAATGGGACATAGTGGCTGGAACCCCAGGCCCACCTGAAAAAGCTTTGGTCAGTTGAGCTGAGGAGAGCCTGATTATAACTGTGTTGTACATAGGGAAGGCTCTCATCCCATGTGCATGGATTCTTTGAATTTTACATGCGCAGAATATGTACAATAATCCTATTGATGACCTCTGTCTGGCCATCAGTTTGGGGATGGAAAGCTGTGGACTTTGTGAGCTTGGTGTCCAACATTGATTAGAGGCTAGACCAAAATGTGTTGAGGAAACTGTTTTCCCAATGTGAGATGATAGACTATGGGATACCAAAGTGCACCCACACTTGTTCAAAGAAAATTTTAGCAATGGCTTCTGTTGTGATATTATTCTTGCAGGCTAACTTAATGGCCATCTTCGAGAATTTCTCAACGACCATGAAACACACAGTCATTTCCATGCTTAGTAGAAGGAAGGCCCGACATGTAATCCATGGTGATGGATTTCTAAGGTCGACTATGGGTAGGGAACATAGTATATAGGCCTTTCTTCTTGATGGTTGGTTTGGAAATGGAACAAATAGTGTAGGATTTGATGTACTTCCCAACATCTTGGCGAAGGTTTGACCAATAGAAATACTTCTGCAGTACTACCAATGTTTTCGCGACCTTGAAATGGCTAGCGACTTGACTTTATTATGCTTCCCAAATCATCTTGGCAGGCTCGCTTGAAGGAACACAAAGGTGTCGCAGGTGACATAGGAGTACATCCTAGAGGTGAAAATTTGGAACTTGCGTACCCTCCAAGAGTGTCTTGTATGTGTGGTAAAATTCTAGATTTCTCTTGTAGAAAAGTGGCCAGCTAGAAGTCTCGTACTCACAAGAGTTGAGAATGATGATTAGCGCCATGATCGGTGGTCGGGTGAGGTAGTCTGAAACATTATTTGTGTTTCCCTTCTTATACTTGATGTTCAAATGAAATTGTTGCAGATATGTGGACCAATTCTGATAGGAATTGTTCTTCAACTTCCATTGTGTCTGTATGATCTGCAGGGGTTAGTGTTCTGTGTGGATGACAATTTTCTTCCCCAAAATGAAATTCCTGCATTGGTGGCACGCCTGAAAAATGGAATACATTTCTTTTTCATAAGTGGGATACTTGCGGACTGTGCTGGATAGTGTCTCACTGTCATATGCCACTAGATTCCCTTGTTGAGTAAGAACTGCCCCAATATCATAGTCAGAGGCATCTATCTCAATATCAAATGGTTGTTGCAAATCTGGAAATGTGAGAACTGGGGAAAACTAGAGGCGATGTTTCAATTCTATGAATGCCTTCTGTTGAGATTCCAACCAAAATAATTTTTCTTTCACTCCTCCCTTGGTGACTTGACTCAAGGGCCAAGTGATATGAGAGAATCCCAACACAAACCTCCAGTAGAAATTAGTAATACCTAGAAATCTGTGAAGCTATGTCAAAGTGGTTGGGGCTAGCCAATATTGAAGTACTTGGATCTTTGTTGGATCCACATGCACCCCCCATTCATCAATAATCTATCCCAGATAATGAACCTGGGTCATGCCAAAAGTTCACTTCTCAAAATTGGCACACAACTTATTTTGCCACAGTGTGTGGAGGACCTGTAAGATGTGGTGGAGGTGTTGTTCCCAAGTATGGTTGAAGATCAGGATGCCATCAAAGTACACTACTACAAATGAGTTGGTGAATGGCCCTAAATTATTTTCCATCAGTGTCACGAAGGTTGCGGGAGAATTCGTCAACCCGAAAGGCATGACCAACCATTCAAAAAGGCCCTCCTTGGCTTTAAAGGTAGTCTTCCACACATCAGAGGGTTTGATTGGTGCCTAGTGATACCCAAAATTCAAGTCGATCTTGCTGAAATATTTCACCCCATTGAGTTGATCCAAAAGGTCATAAATCCATGGTATCGGGTACCTATCCTGAACAATGATATTTTTCAGTGCCCGATAATCAATACAGAGTCTCCAGCTCCTGTCCTTCTTCTGCACCAACATGATCGGGCTCTCAGAGGGCAATGAACTCAGTCGGATGTGACCTTTCTACAGCAGCTCTTGAATCTCCCTCTTGATTTCATCATTCTCCAGAACAAAGCACTGATAGATCGGTCCATTGGGAAGCGGCGCACCTAGGGTCATATCGATGGGGTGCTTGACCTGACAGTGCAGAGGCACCCTTGTGGGTGAGGTGAAAATGTCTCCATACTCCTCCACGCCCTTGTCCATCTTTTGTTGTTATGAGGAGGAGCCTTGTCTGGAGATCATGGCCACTATCTTCTTCTTTCCTTGGGGGTAGATCATCAAGAAGACAAATTTCATGGTTTTGGAATTGAGCTTAGTTCATTTTTTTGCAGTGACCAAAGCGATAGCCATCAGCGCGGCTACCTATGGTATCCTGTACAAAATATTTCCCAAAGTAACAAGAAAAACACGAGGCCAGGACTCATACACACCATGTCACTTCCAAAATTATGGTTGGCATAATAATACATCACAAACATCAAGAGGAGAAATGTCAGATAATACCTCATCAGTCAAGGGCTTGATGTTGTAGGGAAGGCGGCACTGCTGGCGAACGCAGAGATCTCGTACTTGGTCTAGCCACCCAGTGGTGTATTGTTGTGGGTGTGTTGTGGTCGGAAAGACGAAACGGTTCATGAACTCTGGTAAAATGACATTCCTTTGGCTCCCATTGTCGAAAATGAACTGTAGCAGGGAACCATTTACCCACATCTAAGAGTGGAAGAGATGCTCCTCCTCCTCTGGATCGTTTGGTTCCTATTTCTGGATATTTTTAGTGGCAACAGTGGCGTTTGGCTCCATCTCAATAATATTATTCCATTTTTTATTCTCCTTGTTAGGTTTTGATTCAGAGTTGGAGCATGCATCCGATTCAGAAGCCCTCATCTCAGCCACTAGTGACTGACTGGCTCGACACTCACCTGTGTTGAGTGGAGATCTTATGGAACTCACACCACTTTCCTGTGTCCTTCTTCAGCTTCGTGGGGTTGTTCTTTGCTTATGGCTTTGGTATGTTATCTTGGGCCTCCATGCCTTTGCTTTCTCCTTTGTTCTGCAGTTTGGGGGCACATTTCACTTGCTTTTGATTCGCAGATCCAAATTCTCTCTTCTTCTGTTTGAATATCTGCTCAATCTTGGCAGCATAACAATATGTCGTACCAAGCAAGGAGATTTCAAGGAACTCCATTTACTCCTAAATGTATCTATGTAGACAACTGTGGTACTTCAGCACCAAATGTTTCTCTAAATATTTGATACCTAACTTTGTGTTCAGGGTATCGAATAGATTCATCAGCTCATGCACATACTGATCCCTTAACTACCGCAACATATTCCATTGTATTTACTTGTCCTCATAGCTCCTCATGGTATAATATTGTTCCTTTATGGTGTCTCAAAAATAATTCCAAGTGGGTACGATCGAGAACAGAGAGGGTTCCCCCTCATCCTTTTTCTCACAGTAGAATTCCCACGAGTCCTTGACATGCGGGGTAGCTTTGAGGAGTGAAAAAATAATCTTCTCCTAGTCGAAAAAGTCATGAACTAAGAAATATCCTTCTAATAGATTCAACCATCTATTAATGGTGTCTGCATCTATTTGGCCCTCAAATATGGGAATGTCAAAGTTCACTTGTACCTTAAAAGGAGTTGTGCCTTGAGAGTGGCTGTTAGAGGCATATGCAGAAGGAGAAAGATACACAGAGCCTGTGTGCATTGAATATGATATTGATTAGATCTATAAACTCACTTTGTGCAAGGAAGATTGGATTAACCCACTAAAAAATGGAAATCTCAATTTGGAGAAGGATAGTTCATGTGTCTCAGATTCTGATGATGAATTGGAAAATTGGAAAAACTGGATGCATGAAGTATCTATGCTACGTTGTAATTGTGTGACCAAATCGCTTCGATGTATAACATATGAGATACGAAAATTACCACATTATTATGGTTTCACTGATATAAACATGTTAATAGGGGAGCTTGAAAGGACTATGCCAGAAGGACAAAGATTCCATTCTTTGGATCTCAGATTGCGTGCTACTCCAACGAGATGGTGGGAAACTGATAAGGAAAACATGGGAAACTGGAAGGAATGTGCGCACATGATGAGGTAATGTTTTGAGTGTCCAATTGTTATGAAACCAAATCCAAAATAGAAGAAAAGAGAGATCAAAGCCTTATAAATAAGCCACTTCGAGGGGGAAACCTCCTTTACATTACATAAATGAATAATTCTTGGATGATACAATTCATAATCCTTAAGGAGTTTCAAACACCTTGGAATGAATGTCCAAGACTTTTTGGAGATATGGAGAAATAAATGATTTTAGTGTTGGAACTTCTATTGAGCATAATTGTGAAATTACACCTCTTTTTTCTTTCTTCAAAATATTTTTCATGACATTAGAGCTTATTATCATTCCCCACTTCCCTGTGATACCTCGTAATTCGACTTCCTTTCCTTCTGAAAAAAAATTCAAGAAATTTTATTGAAAATTAAAAGCTACCATGCCCAAATATTGTAACCATTATACTACGAGTACAACATTAGCGCCCTCCCATTTGAATGGCAAGCATTGGACTATTCAATACATATTCCCCCATCATTAGCTTGATATTATGGAATTTTATAGAGAAATTTATAATTCCTCCTTTTGCAACCATCACTTGACATTCTGGTGTTGGGTATAGGAAGCAATTCAATTGCTTGGCTACCTTACAATGAATAAAATTATGTGTACTACCCGAATCAATCAACATTATTACATTTTTCTTCTAAATATGTCCTTATATCTTGAGAGTTTGAGGAATGGTAATTCCTACCAATGCATTACACGATATGGTTGGACTCATTTCATTTCTTCTTTCTCTAGGTTTGGTTCTTGGTGTATATCTTCTTCCTTTGAAGTGTCTTGTTCATTTTCTTCCTCCTCTTCACAATATATGTAAAATAATTTCTTCTCATCACACTTATGACCTTTAGTGTATTTTCTATCACAATTGTAGCAAAGCCCCTTTTCTCTTTTTTCTTCCAATTGGTATGGTGTCAACCTTGTCGGTTGTGGAAGTCTAGGAGTAGCAACACTACCATCTTTATATATGTGAGTGGTAGGCTTCCTTGTCGCCATAATTTTACATTCAATTTCTTTTTCCAACCTGAATGCCTTCACCAATGAATCAGGTTCCCAAAGGCGAACCTCATGTTGGATGTTATCCTTTAAAGTCCCTATGAAGACATCAATCCCATGTTCCTTTGGAGTATCATTTACACTTATATTCAATTTTTGGAAGTCCTCAATGTGCTCCACCACTAAACCCTTTTGTTTTAGGTTTATCAATTGGATAAAGAAGGTGTTTCTCTTTGTATCCTCCTAATGTGCTATCATTTCCTCTATAAAAAATGACCAAGTGACAATTTTTTTATGGGATAAAAGGCATTGATACGACACAAATGTATTTTGTTCTTAATATTAATTTGTGATGCGTACCTTTTGTGTGTTTTTCACAACATTGAGATCAAAATATTGCTCCATATGTAGTATCCATGTTACGGGATCCGTGCCATCAAACTTCCTCACATCGATATTTGGAATATGGTGAGTCTTCTATCCAAAATTCGATTTTATGAAATCGTGATTAACATATATTTTTCTCTCATCATGATTTTCCTCAACTATATTTTCTCCATTATGAGTCATTTCTTGTATAAAATTTCTCAAACCTTCATTCAAACCTTCCATGTCTTCCTTCAAAAATTCCATTTTTTCTTCCATACCACTCTTCAAACCATCCATCTTAGTTTCCATGCCTTTCTTCAAAACCTCCATTTCATTTTGTGTTGCTCTTTGCGAGAGCGAAATTTGGTGCACTTGCTATTGTAGTTTTGATATATCATGTTTCACTTCTTCATCTTCATGAGTCATAATAGAGTATTCTGATGGATTAATAGGTGTTGAATTATTTTTAGGGTGTATTTTAGAACCCAATACTGATATCTATGCTTCAATATTCTCTTGGAATAAATTCAAACTGATTTTTCAAACAAGGCTTATGAATTTTCAAAAAAAATACACACCTTTTTCTTGCTTTTGATGAGCTCAATATTGAAACTGAATTATCTTTGTGATTTTGGATCTTCAATATCTGAAATTCGGTATTGTAGTAGCCCTCTGAATCTTCTTTTGAATGCCATAGGTCTGACCTGATTTGGATGATTCAAGGCAAAGTTATGCCCAATCTCCCACAATGACCTAATTATGGATTAGTTCAGTAGAGTGATATTGTAACGCATGCCACGTGTTACAGTTTCCTCCTTCAGCTCTGAAATTGATATACATGAAATTGCAGTCCATGTGATTTTATCCACATCTTATAGAATTCCAATATGATGCTCATAGAGAGAGTAATGATGATTTTTCCATAGTCACCACTTTTAGATGAAATTCTAGAGCTAAAAAAACCTTAAATTCCACAAATCATATCTCAAAAAATATTTTGCACCAAGATCTCAAATTTTTACAAAAAGTTCCTCAGTATTTTGGCTTCTTGTGGTAAAAATTTCAACTTCTAACCCTTCGTGGAAACATAGATATATAGAAAATTTGAGGATGACCTGTTTGGAGCAATGAAACCCTAGAATCCGAAGCTCTGGTACCAAATGTTATGAAACCAGATCTAAAAATAGAAGAAAAGAGAGATCGATGCCTTAGAAATAAGAAAATTCGAGGGGGAAACCTCCTTTAAATTACATAAATGAAAAATTCTTGGATGATACAAATGAAAAAACCTCATTTTATATATAGGAGTCCATGGGGTCACAATATAATCCTAGCCAACCTAAAAATAATAATGTAATGGCACAATAATAACAATACGGGGGTTACAGGGGTACAACAACAATAATAAGGGGGCTACACTAACAACAATAAGGGATTACACTAGTAATATAGGGACCTAACACCAACCATCTGAGTGGAAGTAGTCCACTATAAAAATGATGATCTGTGTAGACATTTGGCTAGATGGAATCAGGTATGTGTCATAGAACCAAGACATGAATGGGTCCACATGTTTATTCAGACATTATGGAAGGTGTCTACTGATTACTATTTGGAGACAGAGATGTGCCAAGTTACCATTGAATGGTTTTCTCTAACAGTGAGTTTTATCCTGACATTCAGCTTTGACAGTGGATTTGATAATATTCTCCAAGCTTTACATAATATTCAAGAAGTCATATTTGATACAAAAAATCATGTAATCGATTTTGTTCCACCATCTTGGGATGCACAGATGAAATATATTGTGAATTGCAGAAATTTGACGCTTGAAGAGAGTGAAGAGAATCCAAGGAATACCATTATTAAAGAATCTGAGGGACAATGCGCAGTGGATGGGCCCTTGAACACCTCACTAGATGTGACAAAACACATAAATATTTGATAGGTGAATATTTTATTTGAAGAACAACCTAAGTTGGGAAATATTGGAAACTATTGGGATGATGATACGGTCAGAAATTTTTTTGAGTTGCTAACAGAATATCAATACTTGTTCCCTACAAATTTTCCATAGCTGAAAGTAATAATTAGGGAACTTGGATTTTTGAAGGCCACTTTGAAACTTGATGCACACCTAGTGAATCATCTTCCATACATGTTGAATCCAAGATATAAGTAGAAGGTGAAAGAAGAGTTGGATAATATGGTTGCTGTGGGCATCATTGAACCAGTCGAAGAATCTGATTGGGTAAGTAAAATGGTAGTACAAGACAAGAAGATCAATTGAGAAACCAGGAACTGTGAAGATATGTGCACATTGAATGATGCTTGTCTACATGCTCCATTCCCAACTCCATTCTCTGATGAAATCATAGATAATTTTGGAGGCCAAGAGGGTTATTCATTCATAGATGGGTTTTCAAGGTATCATCAGATCCAGATTGTGTGAGAAGATCATAGTATGACCACATTTGCAACTGAATGGGTTTACTTAGAATATAATGTCATGCCCGTTGGCTTGAAGAACGTGTGTTCCATATTCTTGCACGTATTAGTAGCTGCTTTCAAATAATTTATCCACAAGTTCTTGGAGCTATACTTTGATGATTGGAGTGTGTTTGGGCTATTGAAGAAGCATGTTTCAAATCTACACTTAATATTGGAAACTTGTAGAAAATACCATATATCATTGAATTTGAAGAAGTGTATATTCTGTGTGACATTTGGGATATTTTTTGGGACACATTTTCTTCCAACAAAGGTTGATAGTAGATCCTATGAAGATCACATTAATAGTTAATCTGGAGATTCTTAAGAATGTTAAGCAATTTTTCTCAATATTGGCCACACAGGGTATTATTAGAAGTTTATTTATGGTTATACACTGATAATTGTACCCATGAAGAAGATGCTCAAGAAGGATCCAAAATTATACTGGGATGAGGATTGTTAGAAGTGTTTTGAATTATTTAAGGAAAAGATGGTCACTGTGCCCATACCGGTCTTCCCAAAATGGTGAAAGCTGCTTCATTTGCATGTTTATGCCTCCTGTATTGCAGTCAAAGCTATTTTAATTTAGCCAAGAGTGGAAGAGATTGATCACCCTATTGCCTATGTAATTTGAAAACTCTCATAAGCAGAATGGAATTACTCAATCCCAGAAAAATAAGGACTAGAAATGGTGTACGCGCTACAAAAAATCTACCACTATCTGTTTGGAAGCAATTTCAAGATGTTTACTGATAATTATTCTTTGAAATACCTGGTTAATAAGCTTATGTTGGGAGGGAAGAGATGTAGGTGGTTTTCTTATTCCAGGAATATGACGTTGAGATGATCGTCGAACCAAGAAGACTGACTATTGGGCTAGACAATCTGTCGCACATTGAGACTGGTAAAGAAACTATGAACTTGGAGGATGGATTTCCATCCATGCAGTTGTTTGTGATACATGTGGTTGATGAGAATTTACCTGATATTATTTAGTTTTTGAATACTGGACATGCTCCTAAATAATCTACATTTCAATAAAAGAAATAGCTCGTGGCATGCACAACAAACTTCACTATTATCCCTGGATAGTTGTAAAAAATGGGTGTAGATGATTTTATCCAAAGATATGTCTTGGAGTATGAAATACATGCAATCCTAGATGAAGCTAATGGAGGTGTTGCTAGTGGCCATTATGCATGTAAGGCAACCACACAAAAGATTTTTCAAGTTGGGTTATGGTGGCCCACACTGCAAAATGGTGCCTATTCACATTGTCGCACTTGTGCTGTATGCTAGATGATTGGAAATCCATCACGCAGAGATGAGATGCCCTTGCATCCAGCAATGGTGCTGGAATAATTTGAGAAATCAACTATAGAATTTGTTTTACCTATCAATCCTCCAAGTAAGAAGAGTAGTGTGCATTACATTATCACTACGGAATACTATGTAACCAGATGGGTTGAAGCTAAGAATGTGAAGGATTGTACTGCAAATACCACTGTGAAGTTCATATTTGAAAATATTGTGACTTGATTTGGATGTCATAATATTATGATAAGATATTAGATTACACTTTTTATGAATGAAATCATTGAAGGATTGATAGAGAAGTTCTAGATGCATCATCTGAAGAGCTCTCCCTATCATCGTTAGGGGAAAGGCGTGATTGAATCATTCAATAAGATTTGGGAGACTATGTTTACCAAGGTATTCAATGCTAACCAAAATGATTAGGATGAGTTCCTACCTATAGTTCTCTGGGCATATTGGATCACATGCAAGAAGTTGATTGGTCAGACGCCCTTCAGGATGGTCTACAGGAAAGAAGTTGTGTGGTCGATGGAGTTCATTTTCCCTAGTCTACGCATTGTAGCATTCATAAATATGGTAGAATAATGTGCTATGGAGGAAATATTTCCGCCGTTGGTCACACTGGAACAAGATAAATTTATTTCCAATTATCACCAGAAAGTTCAGAAGGCACGCAAAAAAGCATGGCATGAGAGGAACATCGGGAAAAATGTGTTTAAGGAAGATGATTTGGTCTTATTATATGATAGAAAATTTCCGCACCACCTAGGGAAATTGAATATGCATTGGATAGGGCCTTATGTTGTTAAGGACATCATTGATGGAGGTGGAGTGCACCTACATGGATGACCCTGCGCGCACCAGATGACTATATGGCCGGAGTATTAGATATTCACATATGGGATGTCAGATGCATAAAAAGGTATGACACATGCACTATAGCTTGATGAGGAATTTGAATCGGTCGCAGAGGTGCCAGAAACTAGTCGTTGGAACAGTAAATCTAGAAAAGACAACTTTATTACCATTTATGGGAGTGTCTAGGTTGCATTTAATGAAAGGATTTTTCTGTATTTGGGACTCTTTTGTCATTTATGGAGACACATTAATTTATAAGGAACTGTTGAAGATGCGCCACAACTATAAATATGACCTAGGGGGTTGCAATAGTTCCCCTTTCTTTCTGAGGGAATTATTTTCCTTGAGCTATTTTATTTTTGCTGCATACACATTGTCTATGTTTGGTTTGGATATGGGATTTGAGAAAGAGTTGCTTCGTAGAGGGTTGGGTTACACAATACACCCTAGTATGAAAACTACATGACTCCGAGATGACCCTACTGCACTAGAGGTCCCTGTTGCGTTGAATGCTAAAACCCCTACGCCCATGAATTTTAGAAACGGGAAAAAATCTGGAACAATGAAATCCCCAAGAGAGAAGACTCAGAATTCATGCTCCACTACGACTGAATACCTGAAAATACCAATGACAAAGCTCCTGAAGAAAATTATGGAGGAAGAATAGGATGTGGTTGAAGCGGCCACATTCTCGCGATTTTCGATCTATGTCGCACCACACAAAATGATAGTATGGGTTACCAAAGATCTTGACAAGGTGCGAGCGAGCATCCAAATGCCTTTTATCCCCGAAAATGTCCCAATGGAAGGAGACATGTTTGCAAAATTTCCGTAGATCTGAATGGAGGATTGGGACATTACAGACGTGGATAAGTTCCCTGAATTCATGCCAGAGCTATACCTAGACCATTTCCAGTAGGAAGGGGAAATCGTGCGCCTAGAGCCAAAGAGATGGGTGTTGCATCTTGACAAGGAAGGCCTCTTGAATTTGTTACAAATCCCTCACTTTGTTCATAACTCAATAAATTATATCTGTGTCCAGAAACTGCTCATGCTCATACATGAAAATGCAATGTGGTTGGGAGAGTGGATTCCCATTGATGTTGCATTGGTCCATAGGATAATTTTTCTAGATGCTAAACGCACAGACCCAATTGTTGATTTTGGAGGAAAATTGCAAAAAAAATATATTGCAGAGAAAATCAAAGATTATTACCAAGTCTCACGTAAAAGCAGAGGATTTGTGGTGAGTGAGATAAACTACATTGTTTTTCAATTCAGAATGCTCATCCTTTCCTACAAGATGATGTGAAAATGTAGAGAAAATGAGGTGCCCGTGCAGGTAATTTCTCTCACTGGCCGATGTGAAAACGGGGTGATCTATAATTTGTCAAGTTATTTATGCAACGAGTTTTTAGAGAATGTGAGAAAAGAACAGGAAGAGGGAACTTAATTTCATTGTGCTTAGTTGTTTTTATTGATTGCTTTAATTGGGTGGAATACCCCTGAGGATACCCAGTTTCCCGAGATAGAGCGTCAAATGTGTGAGGTCACTTGGTACACGACACTCTGTAACACATCAAACCTTGTGCGCATTAAGGAGAAAAATATTATGTGGGGACTTTTTAACACCTCACTCTATCAAGTGATGCAGTCTAAGTCTAGGTTGTCATCAACACTTTATGACCAGTACAAGATGATAGCCAATTTCAAAGAAACTTTCCATAATACGCACATCCGAGCGAAACATGCTGTGGAGGGAGTTTGGTAAGAGTTACCATATTTAGTTACAGAAGATGATATGATCCACATCACTGTAGAATTTCCACTAGCGTGATTGGTTCTTGGTGCATCTACATATATTCCTAAAATTCCAATGAAGCCACGCACTAGTACTGAGCCAAAGAAAATAAATGAAAAGCCTATAGATAAGGAAACCACGCCGACCACCACCGGTGAAACTATTGACCTGGAGAAAGATATGAAGCCGAAGAAAAAGGGTATTATGCCAAAGGATACCATGAAGCAGATCGAATCGTGGACGTCTAAAGGGACAAAGCGTGGTTCTTAGATTGTTGGAGGAACAAGGAAGAATAGGAAAGGCTCTAAGGACACTAGATCGGAGGTCCTGACGTTGTCTGAGTATGATTTAAATGAGATTGAAAACATAGTGATGTCTGCAACTGAGGATCTTTGGTTAGATATGGAAGTGAATTATAAGATTGTGCTCAAATTTGTGCAGGTCAGGATCGAAGAACTAAAAATTCAAGTGAGCCTGATTCAAGTGAGCATTTCTCAGGCGAGTTAGATGAGCGCACATGTAACCAACGCCCAACCACTATACATAGCCTTACCAGAAATCATATTTGTTCGGCTTTGCACATCCCTATGTTGGGAATCGATGTAGACCCTAGTTGACATGCCCAATTTAGAGATGAAGGTGGTATTAGTGCTAACTTGTCTGTTTTATCTGCAGGAAAACTACACTTAATGCACAATATGCTCAATGATGAACTTCAGTTTCGTGAGGCCCATTCTTACACTATTTTTGGAGAGTCAAAGAAGAAAGGTGTAGAAGCACAACAGAAACATCAAGAAATAGAGGAAACCTCCCACATAGCCAAAGCCTGGAGCATTGTGCTTGAAGCAAAAATACACCAATTATGCAGTGAAGTTCCAACAGTCCTCACCAAAGTCACCCCAGAAGAGAAATTGGAAGGACTCACTGTTACTTTAAAATATTCACGCGCCAAATTCCAAATCGTACGCGTTGAGTTCGAGCACCAAATCGTTGATCTGTAAATGAAGTTGCAGCCCCAAATTCCACCTGAATTCCACATGAAGTGAGCTGCCGAAGTGAAGCAAGCCACTCACATTATTGCTGCCATAATTACATAATGTGAAAATATTTTAGATGAGGCTATGGGTGTGTGGAATTTGTTTTAGAATCACCTGGTAGTAAAAAAGTTGCACAACAAGCTGAACATAAAAGAGCAACATTTTGCTGAGATTCGGAAGGTGGCGCCTACCCTTGTTCTTCCACAACACCTCGACCGCCTACAAGAGGGGCGAATAATCCAAATAGAGAACAAGGACCTACATCACAAATATTATTTGCTAGAGGCATGAATGCAACCATGGGCTGAGGAGGCTATTCATGTCTCGCAGACATTGGACACTATGTTAAAGGTTATTCAACAAATGCAGCGAAGTATCCAGCTGACCACTAAAGGGCCTACCACTAAGAAGTTGGTTCTGCAAGCGCAGGGAGATCTTGCACAGAGTCTGGAAATGGTGCTCCCTATCAAATATTTTTTTAGTGTGCTCCAAGCTAACCTAAAGGAGTAGATTTCATAGTGACTCAGGATGAGTCACATGTTTGTGTTGGGGGCCTGCTGGAGCGAGGTCCCCTGGGGTACATGTTTTCGTATATATTTGTATAATTTTTGTATATGTGCACTGCAAGAATGAGTCGATGGTCTATGGGTTGGTCAAAGTCCCTATTTTTATGTAAATGGGTTTGAGGGTAAACTGTGGGCCTCAAATGATGATTTGAGACCATAGTATCTGCATGCTAGAATGATATTAATAGATATATTGAGTCTAAGGAAGAGATAGAATATGATTTATGTTTTGATGTAAGTATATGCATCGATGGTACTTTGTAAGGGTTTCAATGTGGGTTGGATAGAAAGGCTCCTACTGGCTATGTGCGTGGAGACCTAGTCCTGGCTATGTGTGGAATCCACTGGTTGTGTGTGTGCAAGGGTAAATTGTAACAGAAAATATGATGTATTCAACTGATTTGATCTAATACAAGGATTGATTTTGGTGGAAGAATCACGTTATGTCTTTGAGTTATCTATTTACTATTCTGTCTTAAGTTCGATTTACTTCCGTTATGTTTATTTGTATCTGTGCCAATACATATATTATTTATGCATGACTTTATATTGATGGTTGATAAATATTCTTAAGTAATTACACATTAGATAGATCTGGATCTGATTCTATTGTGCCACATCTATGACGAAGCGATCTGTAATTTTCTGTTGTGATTCGATAAAGTATTATTCTATACTTCACACTTTTTTTTATGATTGATATAAGTCTTCAACCAATATTATTAGGGCCACTACATTATTTTCTTTCTTAGGGTTAAGACACCTAGTTCCAGCACCCCCCCATACTTCTTCGAGTGAGACCTTGATCTGCAGAAGCAGGTCATTACTGAAAGGGCGAGTAGTGTTTAAAATGCAGCAAGATGATGGAGCTTGGTGAAATGAAGTCGCCTTCACTAAGTGGGCTCGCAGGCAAATTCTGGCGCAAAATCTATTTTTAGACTATGTCTATTTTTAGACATATGGAGCATGGTTCGGGGATTCCAGTTTGAGATTCTTGGAGCATTGTTCATGTTGGTAAAAATAGATGGGACTCTATTTTTGTGACCTATAGGTCGAAGAGGTCGAAGTCTATTTTTAGACTGCCTATCCTAAAAATAGGGAAGTCAAATATTATTTACCCTTAATAATATTTGGACTCTAAACAACAATTTACTCTCTTGGAGCACTTCAGTTTGAGCTACAGAAGTGGCTCATGCATCTGACAGAGGAATTACGCTATTCCCAAGGGTTTGATGGCATCATGCATGGTTGACTTCAGTTAGGACTTCAGTGGCAGAAGTTTGGTGGAGTTAATGAGACAGCTAGTGGAGTTGTGTTCTGTTTATTTTAGTTGAACTAGTTGAGATTAGTTTAAATAGATAATCAATTAGTTATGAGTGGAGTGAATTAAATATTATTTAATTCATTAATTAGTAACTCATTATTCAACTCAAGAACACATCAATTCACTACAGTGTATGATCAGTTCAGTGGAGACCAGTGAAAGAGGTAGATGAAAGGGTGGAGTTAGCTATCAGTTGTGACTATACTGTTGCTATTTGCAACACACAGATAGGTGGAGTAAGCCCATGAGGATTGCGAAGTTCACGCTGGTGGTTTATCTATATAAAGAGGCTATCCCATAGCATTGAAACAAGCAATAGAGGCAAGGCAATTAGTGGTGAGTTTTGAACCAGTAACATGTTCAAAACCAAGCTAGATTGTGTGTAACTTCATGAGATAGTACTGAGTACTTGTGAGGAGTATTGTACTGAGTTTGTTACATGATTTCTCCATTATAATATACACAATAGCTGTGGGGTTTTCAGCTATAAGCTTTCCCCATAGATACTGTGTTAATGTGTATGATGATTTGATGTGTTATCGCTTGATTTTATTTCCGCATGTGTGATGATCTGAGTTGGTTGAGTGGAAGAGATTATGTGTTGTGTATGAAGTTCAAATAGTATGTGACCAGGATAGTCTCGGTGGATAATTATTTATTATTCAGAAAATTTCTACATGGTATCAGAGCTATTGAAGCAGAGATTGATCATCACAATGATTACAAACTTATTTCGGTAGACAGAGTCTGCATGCGGGCTAGGTAGCCTCCGGATTCATCTTTCTTCGGAAAGTGAAAGGTCTGGTAAATTCCCCGTGTAGTCAATCTTTGTGCTAGAAATAATTTGTTCTCACAGATCTAGAGCGGCTGAGCTTTGAAGTGGAATTTGAAATTTTGCAGCAGTTTTGTTTTCTTGGTGCCAATGTTGAAAATGTCTTTCAACGGTTTGCGACTCGAATATGCTCTTGAAGACAGTTTGAATTATGTTGCATGGAAGGATCGCATGGAGGTAGTATTAGAAGATAATGGTCTGAAGGAGTTCATATATACGGATGTCCAAAAGCCCACTGATGCAGCTGAAGTCGATGCATGGCAAAAGAAGATGGCGAAGTGTCGAAGGATCCTGTTGGAGGGCGTCAAGGATCATATTGTATCCAACCTGCATGGAAAGGCTACTCCACATTTAATGTGGAAAGCTTTGACGAATCTATTCCAGAGTAAGAGTGACCAAAGGAAGCTGGCGCTCAAAGATAAGCTCAGGAACATCAAGATGGAGAAAGGCGACAGTATTTCCAAATACCTCAGTATCGACAAAATCTCACTGATCGCATGCTTGGTTTCAAGTGTGATGGGATCGGTATGGTTCTTGGACAGCGGTGCATCATTTAATATGACGGGAGATCGGGAGTTGTTCTCAGATCTGGAGGACAAATATTTGGGTGTGCACATCGAGATGGGCGATGATGGTAGATACAGTGCGATCGGTATCGGTACCATATCCTTTCAGAGGGAGTCTGGTAAACCCTTTGTACTGAAGGATGTCATGCATGTACCTGGATTGAAGAAGAACATGATTTCTGTGGCGATGTTGGAGGATAAGGGGTATGATGTGGTCTTCAGCAAAGGAAAAGCCTTCCTGCGCAGTAAGACTACTGGAGAGACCCGGAAGATAGGGGTTCGAACCAAGAACCTTTATCAGCTGTAGGTAGATGGCTTCGCAGCTATGGCATGCAAAGCAGGAGAAGTGGTGAGCCGGGATGATGAGGGCGAACTGTGGCACAGGAGATTGGGCCACCTTCACCATGGAGCTTTGAATATTCTGTAGCAGATTTCTACTGGGCTTCCTAAGGGCACTCTTGCGCAGTCAGATCAGTGCAAGGGGTGTACTTTAGGGAAGTATGTGAAAGCCACTTTTCACGAGAAGGATAGTCGCGCCACGATGATCCTTGAGAGAGTTCACACAGACGTGTGTGGTCCTTTCTCAGTTGCTTCGACAGCAAAGCACAAGTATTATGTGATCTTTGTTGATGATTTCTCTCGAAAGTGCTGGATCTTCTTCATGCAAAAGAAGAGCGATACATTTGCGAAGTTCTGTGAGTTTAAAGCACTGGTCGAGAAGGAGTCGGGGAAGAAGGTGATTGCTCTAATGAGTGATAATGGTGGTGAATTCATCTCGGCTGAATTCAAGGAGTTCTGTAGTGCAGAATGGATTCGGAGAGAGCTCATCGCACCCCATAACCCAAGCATAACGGGGTAGCTGAGCGGAAGAACAGAACGATCGTGGGTGCTCCACGGGCGATGTTGCATGATCAGGGCCTACCCCTTCACTTGTGGGCTGAGGCATGCAATACAGTAGTGTATGTGCAGAACCGTTGTCCTCACAAGGTTCTTGGCATGAGTACACCGGAGGAGGCTTATTCTGGCAAGAGGCCTGATATTTCCCATTTGCGGATTTTTGGTTCTCTTGTCTACATGCATGTGACGAAGGATGCGAGAAGGAAGTTGGATCCAACTGCTGAGGTTGGAATATTTGTGGGGTACACTGATACACCTCACAACTACCGGGTATATTTGTCAGACAGTCGAAAGACTGTTGTGCGACGGGATATAAAATTTCAGGAGGAGAAAGCCATGCAGTGTTCGCTTGAGAGGGAGCTACACTTGCATGCAGATGAGGAGTTGTTAGTTCCCAAGGAGGAGCTTCCGGATGTGGATCAGCCACAAGAGGAGGTTCAGGAGGTGGAAGAAACCACCCAGGCAGCGCCAACCATCAGAGGGCGCATGCGCACTACAGAAGCTGAGCGACTGGCTCGGGATGCAGAGAAGGTTGTAGGACCGCCTACAGCACAGCGCAGACAGAGACAGTCACCGGATCGGTACACTGGATACATGGCTCTTGTGAGTCAATGTGTTGTGACGGAGCCATCCTCTTTTGAGGAAGCTGTGGAGGAACCCGCATGGGTTGATGCCATGATCGAAGAATATGATTCGATCGTCGTGAACAGTGCATGGGAGATTGTCCCAAGACCGGTTGGGAAATCAGTGGTGGGTTCGCGATGGATCTACAAGGTGAAGCAGGTGGCTGACGGGAGTGTGGAGAAGTACAAGGCGAGATTTGTCGCCCGTGGCTTTTCACAGATCGAGGGGATTGACTATGAGGATACCTTTGCACCTGTCGCAAGGTACTCTTCCATACGGACGATCCTTGCTCTCTCAGCGCAGATGGGGTGGCACATTCATCAGATGGATGTGAATACTGCGTTCCTCAATGGAGTTATTGAGGACGAAGTGTACATAGATCAGCTTGAAGGTTTTGAGATCTTCAACAGTGAGTCGCATGTGTGCCGACTCAAGAGAGCACTATACGGGCTGAAGCAAGCACCTCGTGCTTGGTACACTCGGATAGACAGCTACTTCATTGGGCTTGGATTCTCCAAGAGTGAGGCGGATCCAAACCTGTACCAGATTGTGGTGGAGGGGAAGCTGTTGATCATCGTACTGTATGTAGATGATCTGATTTTGACTGGCGATGAGCAGCTGATACTTTCATGCAAGGAGGATCTTGCACGAGAGTTTGAGATGAAGGACTTGGGCATCCTTCATTATTTCCTGGGATTGGAGATTTGGCAGCGCAATGGAGGACTGTTTGTTTCTCAGGGCAAGTATGCCCGGGAGATTCTGGAGAGGTTCAACATGCAAGGCTGCAAGCCTGTTGACACTCCTCTTCCCGGTGGTTGGAGGAAGGAGGATGCTACTTCAGCGGAGGTAGTGGATGCCACTGTCTATCGACAGTTGGTGGGGTCGCTTATGTATCTGGTCAATACACGACCCGATATATGCTATGCAGTTAACCAGCTTTCACAAGCTATGGTTAAGCCTACCAAGCTCCTTTGGAAGGTAGGCAAGCAGCTATATCAGAGGCACATCGGGATATGGTCTATGGTACAGACAGGAGGATGGAGCAAAGCTTTGCGGCTTCATTGATGCAGATTGGGCAGGGAGCCCAACGGACGAATTCTAGCTTCTCCGGGAGGAGTTTTCGATGCGGGTCGAGCGCACAGCTTCGGTACAAAGAAGCGGGTCCGTAGCACTTTCAGCCGAGGCCGAGTACATGGCAGCAAGCTTGGCCGCATGCGAGGCTATTTGGATGAGGAAGATCCTCGTTGGATTGTTCGGGTTGCATTTGGAGCCTACAGTGATTTATTGTGATAACCAGAGTTGCATTAAACTCTCGGCTAATCCAGTATTTCATGATAGATCCAAACACATCGACATCAGGCACCATCATATCAGAGATTGTGTTCAGCGGAGAATCATAATGCTTTCATATGTTCCCACGGAGGATCAGGATGCCGACATCTTGACGAAGGCGCTCACCAGGAGCAAGTTCGAATTCCACAGAGGCAGGATAGGGGTTGCAGATAATCCATATATTGCTGAGAGGGAGTGTTGAAAATGCGCAAGATGATGGAGCTGTGAAACAGTTTCGCTCTTCATCAAGGGCCTCGCAGCAAATTTCGTGCAAAATCTATTTTTAGACTCATAGTCTATTTTTAAACATATGGAGCATGGTTCGGGATTCCAGTTTAAGATTCTTGAGCATTGTTCATGTTGGTAAAAATAGATGAGACTCTATTTTTTTAGGTCGAAGAGGTCGAAGGTCTATTTTTAGATGACCGCCTCCAAAAAAATAATATGGAAGTCAAATATTATTTACCCTTACTCTAAACGTAAAGAAACTACATTTCTCTTGGAGCGACTTCGCCCGAGCTATAGAAGTGGCTCATGAATCTGACAGAGGAATTATGCTATTCCTAAGGGTTTGGTGAGCTCATGCATGGTTGACTTCAGTTAGGACTTCAGTGGCAGAAGTTTGGTGGAGTTAATGAGACAGATGGTGGAGTTGTGTTCGGTTTAACTTAGTTGAACTAGTTGAGATTAGTTTAACCAGCTAATCAACTAGTAATGAGTGGAGTGAATTAAATATTATTTAATTCATTAATTAGTAAATCATTATTCAACTCAAGAACACATCAGTTCACTATAGTGCATGGACAGTTCAGTGGAGACCAGTGAAAGAGGTAGATGAAAGGGTGGAGTTAGCTATCATTGTGACTATACCGTTGCTATTTTCAACACACAGATAGGTGGAGTAAGCCCATGAGGATTGCACAGTTCAGGTTGGTGGTTTATCTATATAAAGAGGCCATCCCATAGCATTGAAACACGCAATAGAGGCAAGGCAATTAGTGGTGAGTTTTGAAACAGTAACATGTTCAAAACCAAGCTAGTTTGTGTGTAACTTCATGAGATAGTACTGAGTACTTGTGATGAGTATTGTACCGAGTTTGTTACATGATTTCTTCCACATAATATATGCACAATAGCTGCAGTGGTTTTCAGCCATAAGCTTTCCCTTTATACATACTGCAGGTTAATGTGTATGATGATTTGATGTGTTATCGCTTGATTTTATTTCTGCATGTGTGATGATCTGAGTTGGTTGAGTGGAAGAGATTATGTGTTGTGTATGAAGTTCAAATAGTATGTGACCAGGATAGTCTCGGTGGATAATTATTTATTATTCAGCAAATTTCTACAAGTAGTTGGAGGGTTTGTTGGTTTCGCGTTAACTCTGAACTTGGGTAAGGACACCTCAAGCCAAAAAGGATTGCACATCCATAGACCGCGCACTGGCCTGACAAGAAACCTTGCTTCTTGTGTCTTTCCAATATCCATACTTATCCTTACATGGCATAGATCACACTACTTTCACTTCTCTCATGTGCCTCTCAACATTACATGTCCACAACATAAAAATAGGCATAGTACAATCATAGAACATTAAATCATATCCACATGATATTGACCTCATAGACATTTCAAGGTTAATTTTACACTTGATTCCTCATATCCAGTAACCTCTACATTCCATTCACCTGCATAAGCTATCATTCCTTCACAAGAATCATTGATCTAGACTTACGTAGGAACACAATAAAATACATAATATAAATAAACGTAGAGATGGAGCAGAAATAAGACTTCATTTCATTAATATCACATAACTAAGATATTCTTGTAGATATAATGGAAATAAACTAGCTATGGCGATGGTAGCTTATCCCTTAGAAGAGATGTTGCAGCTACAAGCCTCTAAACTATGTTACAATGAGGCCCGAAGGCCTATTTATTATTGAGAAGCAATGGAATACCCTAAACATCCATGTTATCACCAAAATGTGCTCATCTAAAAATTTATAATTAGATGGATTGAAGTACACCATGTAAGACCAATTTTACCATTGTAAAATTTCTTTCACTATAAGAAATAATTTAATAAAGCATATTTTATTAAGTTATTTCTAGTTAAAACAAGAAACCCCATAAGGAATAATTAATTAAAACAATGTTTAACTAATATTCCTCATCATATTTAACCCATTTATGAGGAATAATTATATAAATAATTATTTATCTTATTTTTCTCTGGGAATAATTAATTAAATCATAGTTTAGTTATTATTCCTTGATAAATTTGACTAAATCACCCTAGGAATAATTGAACAACTCATGATTGGTTTATTATTCTTTATCAACATCCTTGAAATGATAAATAAATCATTTTATTTGTTTATTATTTATAAATAAATGTATTTAACCAATTTAAATATCTTTCCCTCCAGCAAAATATAATAAAATATTCCAAGCGCTTAGATCTACATCTTGGTTAATAATAGTTTATTATTCATCAATATCGAGGATAACTCCATATTTTGTTGTAAATAGGAGGGTTTTTCCATTCATTCTTAACTTTGATCATTTTCATTTTCAAACTTTGATTGTTCTCATTATCTCTATTTTTTTCCTCCTAAGCTCCCATAGAGTGCAACACATTTTGGGTTTTTTGCACCATTGAAGAAGAGAAAATTCTAGAACTGAAGTGTTGAAGACAACCAAGAACCCATCCCATTGACGGGGACTGGTAACGCTTTATTTTTTCCCTTCACCAAGTGTAACAATATAAGAAAATATTCTTTAAATATTGTCTTGTATGTTGTATGCACGGAGAAATTACTATTTCTTTTCACTATTTAACTACCATTTCTGCGTAGATTTGAGTTTTTGCAGCATTTTTTCTAACTATATATTATAGATCTAAAGAATTTAAGAATCCATTTTGGTTGTTAGGGGTTTTTGTCAGCCAAATATAAATTAGACTATTTTTCTACACTTGCATTAATAATTTATGATAACAAATGGTGACTCCACTGCATTTTTAATTACACATTGTCGTCAATAAATGGCGACTCCACTTGCGTAATTCAGATTCATGCGTAACTAGCAGCTTCAAACACTAGGGTTTTTCTTTAGCTGTTTTAAGTTTCTTGATGTTATTTTTTCATTCTTATGCCTTAATTTAGCCAAAATTCTAACTTCTGGATGTTTTCTAGGGTTTTCCTTAGGTAACAAGTATCATCCGCACTAGAGATGATAACTTTTCCACAACCTGCCACCCAAGAATCAAGGAATAGGAAATCACACTTTTCAGCACAAATAGTGTGATCTATCATGGAGCTCTCACTTTTCTGCCCAGTAATTGCGATTTGAGCTATCCAGAGGTCAGTACCTACGATCCAAAATATTTTTTTGAACTTTTTATTAAACTGTCATGGTCTGCCAAGGGCACTATTTTGGGTTGTCATACCTCTGTCTCAACCCGTATTAGGCCAGGATATTCTTATTTCCCCCCTTGAAGTAGAACCAAGGTCATTATGGTTTCAGTACACTTCCACCTTTTTAGGAGAGGTTAGGCTAAGTAGGTAGTCTGAAATTTACAAAAGTTTTAGTAATTTTTCAGGGTTTGATCTATCCTTTTTTCAAATCCTTTCTGATAGGTTATTGTTACATCCAAAACCCTCTCTTGATTTTTTTTTGGTCTTTTCCTTAGGGTCCCCTTGTTTCCCCTAGGGTTTTAAGCGTTAACCTTATATTTTGCAACATTTTCTCCCTCTAGTTTGTTGTTGTTTTTTGCGTCATTTTCAATAGATCTAAGTCATTAGATCCTTGTCCCTTCGATCTTAGATATTTTGGCCCTTTTTAGTGTGTTTTGGGTCAGTTTCACCCACCTTTTAGTCTGGTTTTTTGGGAGCCTTTTTTTAGGTTGAATTTATGTATGATTAGCTATATATTTTTATGTTATTTCAGTTTTATTTACAGTTCATCCATATTTTTTATTTTTCTTTAAACAATCGTCTAGGATTAATTAAAATTAACACATGTCTTGAACACACTCACACCTAGAGCGAAGGGCTCTTGGCTTACACCATCAAGCCAAGAAATAAAAATTATAATTAACTTATTTTCCTTCTAGATCCTTTTTTTTATCACTCTTCATCCTTTTCATGTCATCTATGACTTTCCATCATTACGCCCCCAAGGGATTTATCAGAGAGAATCCAAGGTCATCACCCTTAATTTCCTTTAGGCCGTCTTACTCCACCCCGTAGGGTCTGAGTTAGTCCTCCTCCGAGTCCTCGTACTAACTCTGATTTTAGTTCATTGGGTTCTTCCTCTGATTCTAACCCCATTTCTCATCACCCTCATACCGTCACCATGTTAGGCACCAATGCAAGTGTTTTTCCTCAAGATGGTGGTGTCCCTAGCCCTAATGTTGGAGCCACTGATAGCGAAATATCTACTGGAACCATTCCGGCTACTCCTTTCCTACCCTTTATGGAAGGTTTAAGCCTCCCTAATTTCAATGAGTTAATCAATGACCGTATACTCAACAATTGAGGTTGGACAACTATTTCAACTAAGTTTCCTTCCAAAATTCTTAAGTTTGAAGGAAACACTAGAGAGGACCCTACTAATCATGTCAACTCCTTTCATATGTGGTTTTTGTCTAACTCTATCATCGATGACTCCATTCGCCTTCGATTAATGCAGTGTACGCTCACTGGGGAAGATGTAAAGTGGTATATTGATGATACTAGTTCATCTCATTCCACTTTTGTGAATCTTGTTAATGTGTTTATGTCATACTTCTAGATACCCCTTCATTATGATACCGGTACCAGGTCTTTGAATTCATTGAGTCAATGATCTTCCCCCTGCCTTTCTGACTGTGTTGGTGTGTTTGGTGCACGAATGTATGAAATCGCACAAACTTAAGAGTGGTGGTTTTTCTCTCTTAAGTTATTGATCACATGCAGAAAATAGATGGAGTCAAGCAAGTTAGTGGAACATGCTAAAACATAAAAATACTAGATAGAGAAATAACATGCATATTTACACATTAAAACTAAACTAAAAACTTAAAACATAACACAAAAGCTCTAAATAGAGTCAAAAAATTTCAATAATCCAAATGATGGCTCTTATGTCCCCTCTTATTAAGTGCTGGTAGGAAATGAGGTTGAAAGTTAAACCCACTCGCCAAGGGGCCCTTAGAAGTAGTGGTTCCAAGTCCCGATGCATGGATGTCTTTACTTATGAGATGCCTTGGTGCAAAGTCTCCCTCTCTCTACTATGGTGGACTGGAGTTGTTGGATGGCCAACAACTGAGTCCCTTCTATCTCTGCTCTAGATCAAACATTGCTAGCATTTCTTGGGGAAATGTTGGTTAGCATAATAATGTGCTCTCATGTTTTTCATCTCTTGTTGGAATTTTATAAGAGAACTCAAATACTCCTTCCCTCTCTTGGTACATTATGGATAGTTACCCAAGAGAGGGGGATGATTCCATTGTGTGGTCCCTTGAGGTACTAAGGAGGCTTGGGTGGTTGTCCTTAGGAAACCTCAAGTGTGGGACCAATGTCTTGGAGTGTGCCTCGTGGTCTCGGAAAGTGACTTCTGCCACTCCCACGATTACGTGCTTTTTTGAGTAAAAAATGTGAAAAGGCACACTTATAGAAGATTTTTTCGTGCAAAGGCACATCTGGCTGGTTCTTCTTATGTGCAATTTGATTTTTTCTTTCAGACCTTAGAGATTTTTAAACACTTTTAGATTCTCTAATGTCTTTCAGCCCTGTAAATCCCTCTACCTAACATTAAATAATGTCACATTTTCTTATCCGATTTTCTAGTGAGAACAGTTTCCCCCTAATGTGCGAGGTCTAGGAAGAACTGTATAACCGAAATAGATTATAGTTTCTTTTCTTTATATTGTGTGTAGAGAGAGACAGAAACTTGCATGTAGCTAGGAGTTGGAGACACCTTGCACCGGGTCGAAGAGTGACCATGTCCTGTGGGATCGCTGCAAGCAATGGTATAATATAATATATACAAATTTTCTATGAGGCGGGCATGTGCCATACTCATAATGCTTTGTCTAGTCAAATAAATCTATTTAACAAATAGATATTCTGTCTGTGTCACTAGTAAGGTAGTGATCTCTTGGTTGATGACGATGACTGCTAACGCCCTCAGGTGTGTTTTTTCTTTGATTATAGGTGGAAATTGGTACCTGTTAACACTAGAAAATCGTAGAGTAGAAGATGGCATTAATTAATGTGAATCCAAAGGATTTATAGGGCAGGAGGACATTATGGAATTTAGAAAGTATTTAAAATCTCTAAGGTTTTGAGAAAATCAAATTTGAACTAGTCATAAAATACTATTTGCGCACATTATTCTTCGCGAAGAGCACCTTCTGTGTGCCTTTTTGCCCAGTGAGCATTCCTAAAAGTGGCAAAATGTCACTATCCGGGACCACACAAAGCAAAGTAAAAGTTACTCCTTACATGAAGCCGCCTAAGGACAGCCACCAATGCCTCCTTAGACACTATGTGAGCACACAATGGCATATTTGGAGCACACAAAGCAATCATACCTCTCCCTTGGGTCACCATTCTCAATGTACCAAGGAAGGGAAGGAGGATTTGAAATCGCTTATATAAAGCCACCATGAGATGAAGAATGGGTGATCACATTTTTATGTTGTCTAGAATTTCCCAAGAAATACTAGTAGTGTGTGACTATCAAACAATAATAGTCCAACATAACATAGAGAGAGGGATACTACAATGAGACGAGCTTAGAGAACAAAATCCTTGTATCAGGACCTAGAACCGTTGTCTAGGGGCCCTTTGGCAACTAGGTAAAATTTCTTCTTCATATCAAACGCTTAATAAGAAGGGGCCTAGAGCCATTGTTTGCATTATTATCATTTGACTCTATTCAATCGCTTCTATGTATTTGTCTTTTAGTTTTAGTTTAATTTGAGTATACATTTGCATTATTTTCCCTCTATATTGTATTCTTATGAACTCCACCACTTTCTGCCTCTAACAAATAGTTTAAAGGGGTAAACCACACCACTTAAACTAGTGCTATTTAGTACATCCATGCACCAAATCCACCACAACAAGATTGGTGACTCCACTAATGTTTTACCAAGTTTATGTGGTTGTGCCTTCATTTGCAGGAGACCTTTGTCTATGCTGGAGATTGGAACTGATAGTCCTCTGATCTATATTGCAATCCCTAGATTCACCTTGAGTGGTAGACTGAAGAAGACCAACTCCTAATTTTTTTTTACTTGCAGGAATTTGTGCATGTTTGTTCCTCATAGACACGTAGGGCATGTGTTCAGTGCTGAACCACACATAGAAAGTTCACCTGTCTAAGCCTTTTGTGCAAAATTCACATAATGAGAAATTTCTCCCAAGATTCTATCTTTTTCTGCTTGTAAGGTGCTTGGAAGCCTCTAATGCATTTTCCAGGACTTGTTGTGGTACCCCATCGCTTGTTAGAACTCACTTTTAGTTGCTTTCTGTAGGCTTAGAGTTAGTCTTTATTCAAGGTTATTTTTGCAAAATATTCACATAGTTTAAGTAGGGGGGGAAATTAACTTTCGTTTTGAACAATTTATGTTTTGAAAATTTTGGTATTCACAGATAGATAACTAGTCCAAGTAAGTGGCCCAAGATGTAATATTCCCAGTTAGCCCAAGCTAATGGGAATATGCAATTTTGTTTCAATTTCCTATTTCAAGAATAAATGTGTAAGGAGGACAATAAAAACTCCTAAGAACAGTAAATAAATCAATGCCCAATGAGAACAAGGTTAAATCTAGGCTATTCTGATAAAACACCCTCAAGTGTGGAAGGGATTGAGCTGTTTGACTGGGTCAACCATGACCAAATCAACAATGTAGTCTAGATGCATTGAACCTCCTAGATGCACAACATAGTTTTGGAGGCAGGTTACACATGTGAGAAGAGCTCAATCATTAAGGTGGTTTAAGGTTATGCAAGGCTTTCATATTATAAAAGGGAGAGGAGGACACAAGGAGAACGTTGTTGAAGATATTATCTCAGAAGAATTTGTCTCTTAGACATTTCTCATTCTCCGGTTGTTTAGCTGATAATAGTGCTATTTAGCACTAGGGTTTTCTTGGTTGGGAATCCCACCTCTTCCATTGAGTAGCTCAAGGAGGATTCCAGTATTTATTATCCACTATTAGGCTTAAGGCCAAGCTCTTCTTCCAACTACAATGCATATCCTATCGAGGGTTTGGTTGTCTTTGTAAGCTACAACAAGTGGAGGCTAGATCTATTCAGATCTAGACCAACCTAGTGCCTCTTTTTAGTGTGAGAGTCTTCTATCCCCTTGGAAAGAGTGTATTGGATCATTGGAGCTTCAGATCCATACCTTGGCTTGATACCAAACTGTTCATCAAGTCTAATACATATTTTATCTTCCTGGACTGCGTTATCTATAAGAGGAAAGTGGCAGGGGATTTTTGGAAAACTTTGAGGAGTAATCTCTGGTGAAGGGAATATTCCTTTCAATGTGGTGATCCATGGATTTCTGATATACTCCATGTAATATTCATATATGATATGAATAATCCTATAGATGCTTCAGAAATTCTGAATGAATCTGTAGATATGTTGCACAATATCTCAGATCTACTCCATATGCTTCATGATTTGCTAAAAACCCCAAGGGGTATGTAAAATAGAGACAATATAGTGTACAGATCTGATATATATTTAATATTTTGTACATATATATTTCCTAGATCTTACATGTAATATAAAGTTTCTACAGGTCCTTAAAATAACATTGTCAAGTCTTTTTGCAGTGTAATGCATTGTTGCAACACCTCTTTCTGAGGGTTTTCTTCATAAAAGTCTTCATACTTCTCTTGTACACTGTATGGGCCACTTTGTAGATATTATTTTCTGATGCACATGTATTTATTCAGCCTCCTATTTTGTCTCCTACTGATGATGTGTAGAAATGCGTTATTTTCCAACAGAGATGTTTAATATTGCTGCAGTCCCTTACTTGGGAATTTTCTAGCTGTACTAAGTGTGGGAGACCTATTTAACCCACCTAGAAAGATTTTTTTCTGATATCCTCTTGGATTTAGACTTAGATTATTAGATCTAAGGGATCCAAGGGCTGATTTTCAAGCTTATAGCACACATTCCTAAAAAATGCGTTTTTCAGGCATGTCTTGCTAAGCAGTCCAAGTTGGGAATATTATAAGATATTCCAAGTCTTGCTAATTTTCCCTATTTGGAATATTACAGTGGTATCAAAGAATATTACTTGGCACAACCTGTGCTTTCGTTGAAGAGCCAAAGCCAATATGGCTTCAGAATGAGATGAGCTTCTTACTAACAAAGAGGAGAGGAATCTAGGAAGAAGATAGAAGAAATGTAATTACATAGAAGAAACATAAAGTAAAGGTGAAACCCCTTTATCTGGAAGGACAAAGAGAGAAGAGTTATCTAACACTCTTTCTCAAGCTATGTATGAGCTAAAAGAAGAAATCTGGGGAATGAGGAAGGAAATATTTGCAGATCCTTAAAAAATATTTTCAAATCAAGAAAGCCCCAACACTTCTTACTACGTGTGTGAGCATTCATCCACACAACCTGATCTACAACATTGTAACATGCCTAATTTCTTGTCAAAGGAAGAAGGAGAGGAAGGAGCACCAAAAGAGGAAACCCTTGGTGAATATCTCGAAGATTATGAGTCTCAAATAGAGAGATTCAAGGAGCATCTCAGTTTTCCAGAGTTCTCTCAACTTAAAGGAGAAAGGAGATCCAGCAGCTACAGTAGAAGAAGAGGGTGCATGCAGCACACCTTGGGTAGATTTTCTCTACCTACTTTTGATGGATCATCTGAGCGCTCATTCAAGTCTTGGGTAAGGAAGCTTGACACATATTTCCAGTTGCATCAAGTTTAAGAAGAAGAAGCCATGAGAGTACCAACGCTTCATCTTCAAGGTAAGGCTTATGCTTGGTGGCTATTTGAGTCTTCTTCCTTGAAAAATGTAAATATCTCTTCTTATGCAAGGTTCAATAGGAGGTTAGTGAAAAGATTTGATTTGGAATATTCTAAAACTTGCTTGAGGGAGAAAATCAAGCCTAAGGAGGTTGTATCTTTGCATTATTTGGAAGAATCCATCAAGCCAAATCCACTTCTAAACAATGTTGAAAAGGGTGGACATTTGTTGCATGATTTTCCAAAGGCAAAGGCCCCATTTCAGCAAGAACTCTTTTCTCAAAGAGAAGGAATGAGGGTTAATTCTTTAGGAAGAGACCAAGGAAAAGGTTCTCTTGATGATGAGGCATTCTCCATTGATGAGGAGAAGGGACAAAAAGAGCAAAAAATATCCTCCAGTGTTGTGATAGCAGTGTTAGCCACCTGTAAAATTTGATTATACCAAAAGGTGGCTAAATCTATTTTGAGCCTTCAAGGAAAATTTTATATGACAAAAACTGTTGGCTATTGAAGACTCTTGAAGGCATCCTGCCTCTATCCAAATCTGCACTGATATTTACTTACTAAAATATTCTGAAGTTCTGCTGATTCCAAATGAAAGACTGCTACAAGACCTTCATTTTCCCCCTTCTCAAACCTTCATTTTCTCCCCTTTTTCTCCATAAAAACTCCCTTGTTTTCATAAATACTTTTCTTCCATTTATGAAAATCACTTTCCCATAGTTGAAAACACATTTTTTAAATATACCAAAACCCTTGAAACCCTTTGAAAACCATTAAAAATCATAAAAAAATATGTTTGTGCATAAGGGTTTAAGCCCCTAGCCTTTCCACCCATACACCCTAGCGCTGTGACCACGCGCTGAGCAGTCGGGCGCTTATTCTGGTTTAAATAAATATTTCAAAAAAAAATTAAAAAACCTTTGAATATTTATTCAAACCGTCGAAATATCATTTTATTAAATTTTCCGCCTGTGCAATTTTTGGAGCAATCTACACCGTTGATCTGATCCATAGATCTGATGGTGCGGAGCGCGCCTCTCGGTGGACCCCCCAGCCGTGTGCCATTTTTCCAAATTTGCGTGGCTTTTATCGCACCACTCTTCGACGGAGGGCGGTTTTTGCCCGATGGCCAGTGATTCCATACATCGCTTGCCACGCATCCCATGTACTATTGCAAAACCATCATCCATCTGTCATCCATCGTGTGTTAATGTTCAGACCAGGACACCCAGCGATATTGATGTGGACCATCCAATCTGGGCCCATTGATCCAACGGTGATCGCTCACCAAAGCTGCTCGATGATTAACGAAGGTGCGCGCACGATAACCAGGCCATCGTACAGCGGAAAATCAATGTCCGCCGTCGATCTGATATGCAGATCAACGGCCCACAATTAATTGCCCGATATCTCTGTTTGACTTTCCATTGCCCAATCCCGACCATCAATCTCTGCGCGATCGACGGCTCAGATTCATCCTTCTCCTCTGACCGCCTTGTTCAATCTCGACCGTCGATCTCTACATGATCGGCAGCTCAGATTTAATCCTTCTTCACCCATTCCACGATCGCTCCTAATCAATCCTGACCATTGGATGATGCCATCCAATGGCTCCAATCTCCTCGCACGCCCTCCGATGTAGTTAACCTATATACGCAGGTTTTATAATAGTTTTCGTGTTTTACAGGGTTCTAAATCATTTTTTCGTTATTTCCAAAGAAGATTCAGAGGCGGAGGGTGACGTCTTTCCTGTCTTTAATTCATCAAAGGAAATCATCCACAGGGTGGAAATGCATGTTTCATCAATGTTTTCTCAGGCATGGATGCCTTATAAACCCTGCGCAGCCCTGCACACCAGAAAAAACACCATGAAAGGGGCACAGTCAAAGAGTATGAGTGATGAAGACCAAAATGTATCAGAACAGAGAACTAGAGACAGTTTTATGAGAATTACGGCTAAGATGGTTATCAAAAGCCTAATCCCCGATTTTAACACAGTTTGAAGAATATTTTAAGGGTTTTATCGATAGGAGTGCTTCCACCACCACAATTGAGGCAATTTGATCCCTCTAGTTACTGAAATGCCACCTGTGCCTCAAAGTATTCAATCAGAGGCTGAATTTATTGATCAGGATCAGATATTTGTCTCAAACGCAACCGAAGAGCTACTCATGCGGGGACTTCAACGCAAAGAATGGCTACAGAGGTACTTGGATGCCAAAACAGAGGCTAATTGAACCTTCTC
The DNA here is from genome assembly GCA_034641835.2 of Pinus albicaulis. Classification (NCBI taxonomy): domain Eukaryota; kingdom Viridiplantae; phylum Streptophyta; class Pinopsida; order Pinales; family Pinaceae; genus Pinus; species Pinus albicaulis. Next base: position 984,926,962 of record CM076577.1, on the reverse strand, counting down.
TAGCTTCTAAGGGCACCTACAGCCTCACAGAAAATCAAAGGTTGCCGAACAAATAATACTAATCAAGGGTCTTATCTCCAAATTGTCGGCAAAACTATTTTAAAGGTTAAAGAATAGTCAAAAAGTAGATCTTTTCAATTATCAGTCCTTGAAAGACACAAACAGAGTTATGAAGCAGAGTTATAAATGATTACATTCCCACCTTATGCCTTCCCTGGTTCCCAAAGGCCAGGAATTGCATTGATTACATGATTAATAATACATGACCCCTGGGAAATCCTCTCACCTCTTCATTCTTCTATAAATACTTTTGTAGAAGATGAGAAAATGTTGGTCTCTGGACATATGAATGCATGTAATAGTTATTCTGAAGCTACTGATGCCTTGTTTGCAACTTAAAGATACATAAGCTGATATGAGAAGTTTGAAGTTGTAGAGACCCACCGGGCTTGCTGATTGTAACCGGTTTGAACGTCAAATACAAGCTATTGATTTATGGGATCCTGATTTGTGTCAATGGTGATGTGTTCCTCACAGTCAATTTTTATTTTTCTTAATGTTTTCATTCTGTTCATTTTCTCTGATAAAGAGCAGCAAACATAGAGCTAGGATTTACTTTCTACAGTACCCTACTCTCATTGAAAACTTTATTGTCTATGTTTTCTTCATTTGAACATTCTCTTTGAAGAGTACATCAATGCAGGCTAGTTTAAAGGCACTTGTCTGATCTAAATTTCTCTTTGTCATTGTTATCCATGTTTTCCACATTGAACATGCTGAAGCAATATAGTTTAAAAGCACTTGTTTGATCTTAAGTTGTTCAACTGTCTTTTAATGTTTTCTTACTGAACGTATTTCAAAGCAGGTTAGTTTAAAGGTATTAACCTGATCTTAGAATACTTTAATGTTTTCCTTATTGAATATGATGAAAGCTGGGTAGTTTGAAGGCACTTACCTGATCTTAAGCTGTTCAACTGTCTTTAATGTTTTCTAACTGAAAGAACTTCAAAGCAGGCTAGTTTAAAGGTATTAAGATGATCTCAGAATACTCTCATGTTTTTCTTTAAGTACATGCTGAATAAATATAGTTTAAAAGAACTTATTTGATCTTAGGTTTTTTCACTATACCTTCATTTGTTTGTTCTTCATTTCCTATTTGCTTCATTCCATAAAATCACCTTAAGAGATCCTTTGACATAAGTGACTTGCCCCATGGATCCTGCTTGAACCTTGCTGTCCGATTAAAATCCTCTTATGACTCCATAGCCCAATGGGTTAAAACTGTCTTTGCCTTTTCTGTCAGCCAAATCATTCCTTCATCTGCAAACACCTTCACCCTTCATTTTGAAACTGCCTTCACTTTCATCATGTCCTTGCCCAACCAAAAAAAAAAAAAAAAACCCAAGCTCTTCATAACTAGCCTAATATCATAATTTTAGCTATTAAATATCACATCTTTAAACTCATTCATAGAGAGATCCCTCTCTGGATTCAGGAGGGCTAGATCCTAGAATCCCAAAGTTGGTTGAAACGATGTGGCTTCTGCAGTTTTAGTCTTACCAATCTGCTAAAATTACAAATTCCTAACATTTCTGGCGACTCCACTAGGGACAACTTCCCTTAAAAACTTCATAAAACTTGTGAGTAAAAAGCAAACTTTTCAAGTACTGCGAAAGAATGGTCATCATGATAAAACTTGTTTGAATCAGTGACAAACTAGGTAAACCCTAGGATTCTCCTAAGACTTTATCCAACCTTGAAAAATCAGTTGGCTTAGCCATAAGAGTAGGCTTTCTTTGTCTCATAACCATAGCTAAGTTTTGAAACAGAGTTAGGATATTCTTAAAAACCAGTGAATTGAAAAAGAACTCAGAAAACCTAAAAATATTTCAAACTGGTAGTAAAACACTTACTCTTACTTTTCACTGACCTTTGATGTGTTTTACCCCATACTCTTAGATAGAGTCTGGAAAGGGCCAGTTATCCTCCAGATCTCATCCTCTTTCAGAGGTGACATATCTGGTAAATGCCCTCCCAGTCAATCTCTGGTTAGAGTTTGTTGTGTTCCAGGATATCCTTGAAAAGGGATATTTCACAAGCATGGTGGTGGACCATAAAACCTTTTACCTCTAAAAGGAGCTAAAAACTTCCACTTGGCGACTCCACAATCCTAAACAGACCTTAAGACTCCGCTGGGAAGAACCCTGATCATCATAATATTATTCAAACTGAGTTAGAGGACTATAGGATTCAAATTTAGGTAAACAGGTTATTTAACCATTCAAAGACTGTCATATCTGGTTGAACTTTTCTTGTTTTTTTGCGTCTTAAAAACAAAGCATAGTGGCTCCTAGAAATATTCACACTAGAGCCTACCCTGACCCTGATCCACCTGAAGTAGTAGGTAACCCATAAGGTATCCTTAGGAAGTCTCCTAAGACAAAATTATCAACTGTTTTCAGATCACCCTTGAGAGCTAATTATTTTCCTAAAAACCTTGCATCTCTACAAGAAACACATGGTGGTGGAACCATTAAATCATTTTACCTCCCTAGGAGCTAAAAATCTTCCACCTGGCGACTCCACACTCTGAAACTCCTAGAAGACCAAATGACTCCACTGGTAGAAGACCTTGAACTGATTGACCAGACACAGTGACCTCTTTCTTGATTTACTAACATGATTCCAAGAATACAACGACGATATGCCCCAATGAGTAGAGATCATATCCCTGGGTTTCCACATAAGATGCCCCAGGTGAATTGGGATGACAACCTTCCTGTTTTTCAAGGTGAAAAGTTTGATGACCCTTTATTACATCTTATCAAATTTCACATACATGTATGGAGGTTGAAAGTTGAATGGCATGAAGACTGCCTAATGAAAATGTTCATGTTAACATTAGAAGGAAAATCTAGGGATTGGTATGAATGCTTAAGATCTAGTAGTTTGTTTTATTTAAGAGACCTTGAATATGTGTTCTATGAGAACTATAAAGAAAACACTACATCATTATCATTGGGTGCAATATATTATGATCCATCACAAAACATCACCCAGCACATTATAAATAATGAGGAAACTTTGGAAGAGATGCATCCTGAAGATCTTTTAACAACCATTCATGAGTTTAATCTCCCATTGAAAATTTTTAAGAATATAGATGAATCAGTTAAGGAAGAGATGATCCAAGAAATAATGGACGTTCCTCAAGATATCCCTGAAAACTCAAATATTGATTCATCATCCCTTATAGCCGAGGCTCAATAAGACATCCAGCCTCAAAATCAGTCTTCGCAAGAGACAAAGAACTACTGTACTCCTGTTTAGAGGAACATAGAAACATCTTCCCCTTTGACAGAAAAAGAGATCGACCAGACTATTAATAAACAACTAGTTTCTGAAACTTTTTGCAAAACAAACACTCTTGCCCATTCACATAGAGAACTTTCTTGTACAGATTTAGAAAGTTCTTTTATAGATTAGAATGAAGAAGGACCTGCTGATAACCCAGTATGTTTGATTGACAATATTACTTATATTTATGATTCTCCTAACTTTGATCTATCTATTGATGATGCTCCCCAAACAGAAGTTGATTTTGCAGGATCATCATTAGCAGATTTATGGGAGGAAGATCAGTTCCTTCAAAGAAGTAATGAGCTAGTGTAGACTATTTATGATACTGATGATGAAAGTTTTCAAAACCTAGAAGTGAGTGAATATTCATTGGATCTTTGCTCCGTTTATTTTCAGATCATCAGTAATGGTTTCCATGTGATTGGGAATCAACAGACTTTCAGCTCAAAGGATGAGGAGGAAAGAAACGAAGAAATATTTGGGCGGGTGGGAATCAAGGAGCTTTCTCTTGAAAAAGAGGAAGAAATTAAATATACCCTTGCTCAAGAATATAATAACCTCCTCATAGAGTACAGTCCACTAAACCAGAGCATACTAGGGCTACAGGAGGACAACACTGCCAAATATGATGAGTCCTCTAGTTCAGATGATGATGAGGAAGAAGGAGAGAAACAGATAGAAGACTATCCTGTTGTGGATATACCATCTTCCCAAGAAGAGACTTCCCCCTTCATTAATATCAATCTGCCATTCCAAGAACCTGAATTTGTATCAGAAGCAAGCATATGTTTAGAGAAACAAAATATTTCATTGTTTGCTTTTGTGCAGGTTAAAGATGACGATACTTCCAAGCTACATACTGAAGAGATAGTCCTCAAAGCTGATGTCTTGGAAGTAGATAACCTACCAATTTTGGAGGACCATAAAGAAGATAATCTTCATCTTTTCTTTGTTGATCCTATGGAAGAGTGTGTGGAAATTCCAACTGGCTCAAATTATCAAGTAGTGATCCTTTGCAAGAGCTAGAGACATGAAAATTTGTCACCTTTTGTGATAGCCTTGATATTGAAGGTTAATCTGCGATATGTTCTATGGATACCTCTGACAAGAAGCCATAGTTTCTGCTTCTTCTTGACATTACTCAGCTGGCTGCACTAGCATTTTTGTATCATATGATAAATTGTAAATACTCCATGTATAGAATAGGTTAGATAGGAATGTCAATAAAGCTCAGTTCAGAGCATGTAGTTAGTTGATTTTTTTCTTCTTTGAAGAAAAATAAAAAATAGAAAAACAAAAGAAAAGAATGAAAAGAGGGCAGATTTTCAAAACAAGAAAGGTATAGCCCCATACCAAAAAAGAGAAACAAATTCTGAAAGTGTGCAAGCTCAAATGCCACTCCTGAAAAACACACTTCTAGTTAGTCAACTTGTTTAATCTTGACTAATTAGCTTTAAATTTTCTGCTGATAGGGTAGCGAATTTGATTTGCCAAACTGTTTAATCTTGGCTTATCGGTAGATAGTTTAGGATAGAAATGAAAGGTTCAAACATGTTCAAAATCTGAACCTAAGGTTTCAATGAGATATGACTCAAATATGTTTTATCTTCTGAGTCAAAAAGATGTGAAATCTGGTTCTAGTCAGCTCAAAATTTGAACCAGAAGAAAAGGAAAGACAACACAATAAGAGTCAAAACAGAGCTGTGAAAAGAAGAAGGAAATGTTTTCAAATTTTAGATCTTAAGCCTTCCATTTTTTATTTAATTTTTGTGAAATAAATGTCTATGAGCAGCTTGTCTTTTATGCCATAGACTAGCATCAAGTTAGACTGTTCAATCCTGACTTGAGTGCTTTTCAATTTCTGTTGTAGAATTTAAAGGACATAAATCTGTTGGACAGTTTAATCCCAACAGATAGTAGATTAGGTAGAGAAGCATCTGAACTCAACTGTTTAATCTGAGTTCAGGGAGAAATAAGGACTAGAATTAGATTAGATTCACTACTTTCAAAAGAATAAAATGTTGGAAAGAGTTTTCCAATCGAAGTGCACTCTATTGAAGAAAAAATGTTAGATTTGTAGGATTGGGTAGGTAGAAAGTTGTATTGATGAATATCCATTGCTTTTATGACTACTAATACATTTTCAGAGAAAATCATCCCAGCACAGGAAGAGCAGCCCAATGGATTAGGAAACTGTTCAGCCTCCCAGAGAACATTAAAGGATCAGGCACATGGTCAGCCTCCCAGAGAATTCAGGTCTGAAAGTTCTTGATGCCTTCAAGAAGGCACCATCCCCAAGTGGAGCCACTGTTCGCCACCTATAAAATTTTATTATACTAAAAGGTGGCTAAATCTATTTTGAGCCTTCAAGGAACAATTTTCTATGAAAAAAACTGTTGGCTCTTGAAGAATCTTGAAGGCCTCCTACCTCTGTCCAAATCTGCACTGATATTTACTTCCTAAAATATTCTGAAGTTCTGCTGATTCCAAATGAAAGACTGCTGCAAGACCTTCATTTTCCCCCTTCTCAAACCTTCATTTTCTCCCCTTTTTCTCCATAAAAACTCCCTTGTTTTCATAAATCCTCTTCTTCCATTTATGAAAATCACTTTCCCATAGTTGAAAACCCATTTTTTAACTATACCGAAACCCTTTGCAAACCATTAAAAATCATAAAAACATATGTTTGTGCATAAGGGTTTAAGACCCCTTGGGCTAAGCCCCTAGCCTTTCCACCCATACACCCTGGTGCCATGACCGTGCATTGAGAAGTCGGGCGCTTATTCTGGTTTAAATAAATATTTCGCAAAAACATTAAAAAACCTTTGAATATTTATTCAAACCGTCGAAATATCATTTTATTAAATTTTCTGCCCGTGCAATTTTTGGAGCAATCTACACCGTCGATCTGATCCATAGATCTGACAGTGCGGAGTGCGCCTCTCGGTGGACCCCCCAGCTATGCACCATTTTCCAAAACCGCGTGGTTTTTATCGCACCACTCTTCGGCGGAGGGCGGTTTTCGCCTGATGGCCAGCGATTCCATACATCGCTTGCCACGCGTCCCATGTACTATTGCAAAACCGCCGTCCATCCGTCGTCCATCATGCATTAATGTTCGGACTAGGATGCCCAACGATATCACTGTGGACCATCCGATCTGGGCCCACTGATCCAATGGTAATCGCTCGCCAAAGCTGCTTGATGGTTAACGAAGGTGTGCGCACGATAACCGGGCCATCGTACAGTGGAAAATAAATCTCCACTGTTGATCTGATATGAAGATCAACGGCCCACAATTCATCGCCTGATCTCTCCATTTGGATTTCCATTACCCAATCCTGATCGTCGATCTATGCGTGATCGACAGCTCAGATTCATCCTTCTCCTCTGACCGCCTCGTTCAATCTCGATCGTCGATCTCTACATGATCGATGGGTCAGATTTAATCCTTCTTCACCCATTCCACGATCGCTCCCGATCAATCCTGACCGTTGGATGATGCCATCCAACGGATCTGATCTCCTCGCACACCCTCCAATGCAGTTAACCTATATACGTAGGTTGTATAATAGTTTTCATGTTTTGCAGGGTTCTATATCATTTTTTCGTTATTTCCAAAGAAGATTCAGAGGCGGAGGGTGATGACTCTCCTGTCTTCGATTTGTCAAAGGAAATCATGCACAGGGTGGAAATGCACATTTCATCAATGTTTTCTCAAGCATGGATGCCTTATAAACCCTGCGCAACCCTGCACACCAGCAAAAACACCATGAAAGGGGCATAGTTAAAGAGTATCAGTGCCGAAGACCAAAATGTATCAGAACAGAGAATTAGAGACAGTTTTATGGGAATTACGGCTAAGACGGTTATCAAAAGCCTAATCCCAAATTTTAACACAGTTTGAAGAATATTTTAAGGGTTTTATCGACAGGAGTGCTTCCACCGCCCCAATTGAGGCAAATTGATCCCTCTAGTTATTGAAATTCCACCTGTGCCTCAAAGTATTCAATCAGAGGCCGAAGTTATTGATCAGGATCAGATATTTGTCTCAAACACAGTAAATGTTGGTCTCTGGACATCTTAATGCATGTAATAGTTATTCTGAAGCTACTGATGCCCTGTTTGCAACTTAAAGATACATAAGCTGATATGAGAAGTTTGAAGTTGTAGAGACCCACCGCGCTTGTTGATTGTAACCGGTTTGAACGTCAAATACAAGCTACTGATTTATGGGATCCTAATTTGTGTCAATGGTGATGTGTTCCTCACTGTCAATTGTTATTTTTCTTAATGCTTTCATTTTGTTCATTTTCTCTGATAAAGAGCAGCAAACATAGAGCTAAGATTTACTTTCTACATTACCCTACTCTCATTGAAAACTTTATTGTCTATGTTTTCTTCATTTGAATGTTCTCTTTGAAGAGTAGATCAATGCAGGCTGGTTTAAAGGCACTTTTCTGATATAAATTGCTCTTTGTCACTGTTATCCATGTTTTCCACATTGAACATGCTGAAGCAATATAGTTTAAAAGCACTTGTTTGATCTTAAGCTGTTCAACTATATTTTAATGTTTTCTTATTGAAAGTATTTCAAAGCAGGTTAGTTTAAAGGTATTAACCTGATCTCATAATACTTTTATGTTTTCCTTATTGAATATGCTGAAAGCAGGGTAGTTTGAAGGCACTTACCTGATCTTAAGTTGTTCAACTATCTTTAATGTTTTCTAACTGAAAGAACTTCAAAGTAGGCTAGTTTAAAGGTATTAACCTGATCTCGGAATACTCTCATGTTTTTCTTTAAGTAAATGCTGAAGCAATATAGTTTAAAAGAACTTATTTGATCTTAGGCTGTTTCACTATACCTTCATTTGTTTGTTCTTCATTTCCTATCTGTTTCATTCCATAAAATCACCTTAAGAGATCCTTTGACATAAGTGACTTGCCCCATGGATCCTTCTTGAACCTTGCTGTCCGATTAAAATCCTCCTATGACTCCATAGCCCAATGGGTTAAAACTGTCTTTGCCTTTTCTGTCAGCAAAATCATTCCTTCATCTGCAAACACCTTCACCCTTCATTTTGAAACTGCCTTCAATTTCATCATGTCCTTGCCCAACCAAAACAAACAAAACAAAACCCAAGATCTTCATAACCAGCATAATATCATAATTTCAGCTATTAAAGATCACATCTTTAAACTCATTCATAAAGAGATCCCTCTCCGGATTCAGGAGGACTAGATCCTAGAATCCCAAAGTTGGTTGAAACGATGTTGCTTCTGTAGTTTTAGTCTTACCAATCTGTTAAAATTACAGATTCCTAACAAGCAGGAGGGGATCTATTTTCATTGGGAGATGGAGGTGAAGCAATTTCTTCCACTAGAATGACTCTTGCATCTTTGCAAAGAGTTCCTAAGGATCTTCCATGTGGAGGACATGAGAAACATGTGTATATGATAAGAGAAAATGAGATAGAACAAAGGAGGGATCATAAAGTTGACATAACAGAAGATGATCCACTATTGTTAGGAGGAGATACTCCAATCGGAGGCACTCTTGCATCACCAAGAGTGGTCTCCAAATTTCTTGAGACTTCCACACACGAAATAAATTTGAAACAACACAGTGGAAGAAAAGACTCTATAGTCCCATCACTTATGTTTAGGATATTTTTGCATGGGACCCTTTTATCTAGGGGAAAACCACCTAGGAGGCCACCTGATTTATTTTTTGTGGGAGATCTCTCACAACATAATGCTCCAAGTTCAGGTCTAGGGGGGATGGGAGCATTGGAATACAAAGCCACAACACTGGGAGGTTTGGGTAACTTCAAGAAAGAGGGAAATTCTCTTCTCTCAACATCATCACCTACCTTCATTTCTAATTATGCGCTGTTGAAGGAAGAAAATGGGAGGCATATCCTTCCAACACACACCTTTGACATAGGAAATGTCAAAGAAGAGATCGGTAACATGGCATACATTCTTGTGGATGCATCATCAACATTGTCATTATTGGGTAGTGTAGATCTATATTGGAGATCCCAGCTATTCTTGGATTATTCCAAAGATCTTCACACTTGTATGATGCTTGATGACCAGCTACATGAAGAGGGCTATCTAGTCCATGAGGGAGTCATCTATTATCATGGTAGAGTCTTCTTACCTAGAACTTCCAAGCTCAAGGGGAGGATCCTACAAAGGGCCTACAAAGAGTTTTGTTTCAACCCTACCTATTCTATGAAGATCTACAACACTATAATGGGAAGGCTTTGGAGAAGAGCTACATTAGAATTTTGAAGAACGCATGACCATGTGGATTTGGGGCAACAATATGACTCTATGAAAGAGTTACTTCAGCCATCTCTTCCTACCTTGGGAGGAGGAGAAAGATCCATACACCACTCCACTTGTATAAGGACTTTTGGCAAAGAACATGCATATGTAAGACATGTTCCATTCTCTGTTTGTATGTATTATTTCAGTGATTTTATGCAGGCCATGACTCTAAGGAGGAGTGATACATCACTTGATTGTGTCACCAATGGAGGGGAGAATGAGCTGTAGAACTCACCTTATCAGTTGCTTGAGGACAAGAAACATTTTGGAGGGGAGGACTGTAATATTCCCAATTAGCCCAAGCTAATGGGAATATGAAATTTTGTTTCATTTTCTTATTGAAAGAATAAATGTGTAAGGAGGTCTAGAGTAGAGTCAAATGTGTCATTTGAGGTTATTTACTATTGATTCTAGTTGTTGTTGATTCGAATCTCTTTGATTATCTTGGGGTGAGGTCCCCAGATCAAGGCCAATGGTTTTCCCGTTTTACCATCATGAAATGTGGGGAAGTAATTCTAGGTTTCCATGCTTTCATTCCAAGTAAAAACACAAAAATATATATATTGAAAAAAATAATTATTTTTCCCGTTCTTATATGTGTAATAACATTTCCCTTGGTCATATAGATGTGGATTCATGGAAGTACTATGGGGTTTGTCATGCTTTCATTCCAAGTAAAAGAAAATAAAATATATATATCCAAAAAAATTGATTATTTTTCCCTCTATTATATGTGTAATACCATTTCCCTTGGTCATATCGAAGTGCATTCATGGCCTCTTTTTCTAGGTGATTTGATTGTATCCCTTCCTACTATGGTGGTAGTTAAAAACCAAATTAAACCTATGTACACAAGAACATTCCTGTAGAAGTTGCCCTATTTTTTAATTATTTTAGGGTTATTTCAAATGGTTTTCCAGAAATAAAATCCAACTATTCTGTTTTGATGGGTTGAATATAAAATATCAAGTATTACTTATAGGATTTTGAATTATAAGCTAACTTTTCTAATCAAAAATAAAAAATCTATGGTGACCCCTTTTATATTCCATGTACACTTTGGTTTAAGTCAACTCAAATATTTATTGTGAGTGACGAAATTGAAATTGAGTTGTGCATCTAAATAGATTGACTTGTGAACAACTGATTCAATGAGAGGGAGGGGGGAATGAAAATTTTATAGAATGAAGGGAAGTATTGCAAAATATACAAATTCATTTAATATTGTTGAATTTATTTTTCAATAGATAAGGTAATACATTCCACACATGGGTAATCATTTATACTGTCACTTAGGTACATATTGTGCTTTCTCTTTCAAAGTTTGTTCTCTTTGAGAATATTATAGCTTACAATAATCCTATGTTCTCATTAACGAAAACTGGAGTTGATGTTGATGTCGGAATCCAATAGGTTTTGTAATATCCCAAAATGAAATAATGCACTGATACACAAACACAATATTTGTAACACATAAAATGTACATGCAAAGATTCAAAAATCCTAAAATATACTGAATAGGTGAGCCTTTTTATTAATATGGAGGTGGATAAACTAGTAAAACAGTGCTAAAAATATTAGACACTCAAGCGAAAGAGATGGCCTGGGATGGCCATGAAATGATCCCACAACACGGACTGTGTAACTGCTGGATTGCTGGAAGGTAAAATGTGATGTCCCTACTGCAATTTTTGGGACTGCAACTGCCAGAAAGATAGAAATTAAGATCTACGTAGTATGGGAGCTCCGATGATGCTAAAACTTTAGGTCCGGGCTCTATGATGGATCCCCAAGATAACCCAGAATGGATTTCTCAGATCTATAAATATAATAAAATCACCCTCTTTGGGCTTGCACTATGTAGCTGTTGGGTATGTATATATGTTGCATGAACTGATGATATGATGGCTGAAATGATGCACAATCAACTATATGAAACAAGGGTTGATCCCTTCTTTAGATCCTTGGGCTAAAAGCTCAAGATCTAGCTCCTCCAATCTCCTCCATTGAAAATAGTTGTTGGATGAACAACAACTTTAGAAAATTGTGTTGTAAGAAAGGGATGCTCAATAACCTACTATAAGATATGGAAATACAGCTACTGAATGATGGATACAATGGATACAATGTGAGGAGATGATCCCTCATAGGATTTTTAGCTGAAATGTTGAAAAATTCATTCCTCCAATAGATCTACAATACTGCACTGCACAATCCTTGAGGGGACTGCTACTACATGAAGGTAAAATATAATGGCCACAATGCCAGATATAGATCGGATGCTCTTGGAAGACTGAATATGAAGAAAAAAGTGAAAGGTGGACCCTCCACCAGTTTCCTAGCTGCAATGCTAGAAAAAACCTCCTGAAGATCACACCAATGCCTAATGAGGAATGTATCTCAATATAAAACCTTCCCGAATTAGGCACACAAGTCCCCCATGGGTAAGGGTGGGATTTCCTCTTGGAAACACCCTATGCTAAACAGCATTGCAAACTTCGCGAAACAGCTCAAGCATGCATAGAAATGTCCTAACACAAATCCAAATCTAAATAAATGAAATAAAATCAATAATCCAAGTCATGCCTTCTATTGTGACTTTAGCTTCATTATATAGATTGTGAGCCTTCCATAGCCTAGGCCCATTCCATAAATGAGTTGTACATGTGGACATATGGCTCCATGATTGACTTTTCTATCTCACTATGTCCTCCATCATGTCTACATGTGATGATCAACCTCTCCATAATGCACTAATTTCTCCATCAACTTATCATAATTGCTTTATGATCTTACTTTGAATATCTTATGATCTTAGTTGACCTCTTCAAATATCCTCACGATTTTATAGTTAAGATCAATGATCTTATTTCACTGATTCATCCTCCATGATCTATCGCATAAATGAGACATGATCTCCACTCCTTTATCATTAATGAAGTTGCTCCACTACTCCATGAATTTAGATCTAGATCTAGAATATCCACATACACACATCAAAAGTAGATTCTATTCATCTTTGGGGTTTGTGGGTCCCTCCACCATCTTATTTAATTAACTAATTATGTTTATGAAGAACTCTAATATTATAATTATCTTGTGGAAAAATTTGAATATTACAGTCCTCCTTGGAAAAATGTTGCTTGTACTCAAGCAACTGCAAAATTAGATGCTAGAGCTATCTGTCCCCATCCAAATGGCATCCACACAAGGAAGGTTTCCCTATTTTCTGCAATGAGTTATGTATGCCCATCACCAGAGTTGCCTCTTTAGAATTCTAGAGTGGCCTCTAACTGTGTAGCTAGATGTCCCTCCTCAATCATGAAGCTCCAAGTGACAACCATAAGTTTTCCAACATCCTCCCTAATACATGAGATACATAAAAGTAGATGGTTCCTCCTACCAAAGGAATGCTCCAACTCACAAATTATTCCTCCATTTCATGCTACATGAAGTAAAGAGAGGCTTTTCATGTGTCCATCCTTAGCCATGTTTCCTTTGTTGGATCCAAGCATTATCCTAAAATTGTGCAAAATAATAAGTTGAGACATATGGATAGACAAAGATGTCAAACCATATTCTCCAAATATTAACCAACGCAACAATGCTCCCTGCTACCACACTACACCATAAAAATACCAAGTATGGTGTCCATACTCTCCAAGTAAGAGCCATCAGAGGAATTCCTCTTGCTGCAATCCTCCATCATTATCATGCAAACAAAGGGAGTATGCCAAGCCAAACTCTCCCAAAAGTAAAAATAGAAGCAAGATATCTTGCTGCCTCTTTACACTATCATGCAAAAAATGGAGTAACAACATCATGATTGACATGTGGAATGTCATATCAGCCCATTACAAACAAACTCCGCCATTACACATCATGAGAGTACTATTCCATATCATAAAGAATATAAAACACATAAACATGTGAGATGTCATGTGATGGCCAAACTCTCTCAACCAAAGTGAGCATGCCTTCTTTTGCTGCATTTGTCATTGATACACAAGGCATGAGTCAAAGAAATATGAGCTATTGGGTAGTAACCATACTCACCCAAGAGCTATTTCTTAGTAAGCTCCATTGCTTCACGAGTGGTCTACCTTCAGAATGCTGCAAGAATAATGGGGCCCTATCATCATCACTGCTACTAAGTGAGAGTGTTGTAGATTTTCCTGGTGATACATATGATGTCTCATTGCAAGGTATAATGTTGAACACATAACCAGCCATTGTACATAAGATCATGCTCTTCCCATCTTCAAAAACTATACACTTCAACTCAAAGGGTTGAATGTAGCTCAACAATGATGAACCGGGATAGCTCTCCATCTCCTACTTGATCACTAAATGGTCTTATGCGGAGTGATATGCTGCTACTCCAAATTAGCATGTTGTGCTAACCATTCATCATGCAATGGCCCTAATGTCATGTCCCCATAAGTTGCAATAAGAGGTACTGAAAAAATATGAGATGAAAGTGCATGCATTCCTTGGATCAACTGATGTGTGGGAACCTCTTACAAGACCACAAGAGTTCATCCAACTGGAAAAATGGTGTCTCGAACTACTGGTAAGAGTGATGGCTACTCTTCTATCAATGTAACAGTGTTGGAATCTATCTATTCTTCCTAATGCATCTCCTAAATCATGCATGGGAATCTATCTGTCAAGAGCTTAGGACTATCTTGCAAATATGCAAGGGTCTCTCCTTTGGATACAAGAACTTTTACAGTTGGTGGTGAATGTAGTGAATATTTTCCCGGAGTGACAAAAATGACAGCCTCTTCTTCCTTAGGAAATGTCTCTTTGGGACACATCTCTGGTTTTCTCACATCAAACTTCTTTCTCAACTTCCAAAAGAAATATGAATATTTAGTCACCTTTGCATGCTCCATGTGACCAAACCACCAATCATTGGCTTCACCTATAAGATTAAGTGCTCCAATTAGAAAACCTCTTTTTCAGCTACAAGATGTAGACTGAAGAATGTATCTAACACTTTCCTCCAAGCCTTTACAATTCCTGAGGAAGACCCATCAAATGTAGGAAAATAGAATCTATTGTGCCTCTTTCCTCTATTATTTCTATAGGATCTTCTTTCTTCATTGAGTTTGAAGAATTATTGGAGAGTTAGATTCTCCTTGATTGTTGTAGAATGTGCTTTCTAATCTGTAACATATAAACTGAGAGTCTCATAAGTCTTAGGTTCCATGCTTCTTCTTTCTTCATTGCTATACCATTCACCTTCTTCAAAGAAAGTGGACATACTGGATTTATGAGGAGATCTATGATTCTCTAGTTTTCTTTGTTGTTGATAGGAAGTGCTTAGACCTTCCTCATCCAATATTCTTCTTCGATCCTTCCTTTACCTTTCTCTCTTGATTTGATTGACCTCCTTGGAGAGATATTGCAAGGATCTAAAGAGAAGAGTGACAAAACTACAATCATCCCTCATGATAGATCTCTTCTATTTACTTCTTCTGTTGATGAAAAAGATGAAGTGTCCACAAGTTGATCCAAATATCATGCTCTGATACCACCATAATATCCCAAAATGGAATAATGCTATGATACACAAACAAAATATTTGTAACACAGAAAATATACATGTAAATATTGAACAATCATAGAATATACATAATAGGTGAGCCTTTTTATTAATATGGAGGTGGATAAACTAGTACAATGGTGTTCAAAATATGAGACACTCAAGCCAAAGAGATGACCTAGAATGACCCTGAAATGATCCCACAAGAGGGATTGCATAAATGTTGGACTACTGGAAGGTAAACTATGTTGCCTCTGTTGCTACTATTAGGACTGCAACTGTGAGAAATATTTAAAGTCATATCTAGGGAGTATGGGAGCTCCGATGATGATGAAACTTTAGATCTAGGCTATATCATGGATCCCCAAGATGACCCAGAAATTATTTCTCATATCTAACAACCTAACAAAATCACCCTCTAAGGGCTTGCACTATGTAGCGGTTGGGTATGTAGATCTGTTGCATAAACTGATGATATGGTGGATGCAATGATGTATAATCATCTGTATGCAAGAAGGTTTGATCCCTTCTCTAGATCGTTGGGCTAAAAGCTCAAGATCTAGCTCCTCCAATCTCCTCCAGTGAAAATAGCTGCTGGATGAACAACAACTTCAGAAAATTGTGTTGTAGGAGAGGGAGGCTCAATAGCCTACTTCTAGATATGTCAATACAACTCCTGAATTATGGACACAATGGATAAAATGTGAGGAGATGATCAATCACAAGATTTTGAGTTGAAATGTTGAAAACTTCATTCCTCCAATAGATCTACAAGAATACACTTGCAATCCTTGAAGGGAATGTTGCTGCATGGAGGTAAAATACAATGGAATGAATGCCAAATGTAGATCTGATGTTCCTGGAAGATTGAATATGAAGAACAAAGTGAAATATGGATCCTCCACTAGTTTCCTAGCTAGAATTCTAGAAACAACCTCCTAAAGATGCCACTAATGCTTGATGAGAAATTCAGCTCAATAGAAAAGCTTCTGAGAGTAGGCACACAAGTCTGCCGTGGTTGTGGAATTTTTGCTGGGAAACACCCTGTGCTAAAAAGCACTGCAGACTTAGCTAAATAGCTCAAGCATGCATAGAAATGTCCTAAGACAAATCTATATCTAAACAAATCAAATAATATGAATAATACAAGTCATGCATTCTATTTTTCCTTTACCTTCATTATATAGTTTTGTGAGCCTTCCATACCCTAGGCGCATTCCATAACTGCACTGTACATGTCAACATAAGTCTCCATGATTGTAATATTTCTAAATTAGCATGCATCTAGTTGGAATATGAAAATCTAATTTTTCTTTCTTGTTTGATGAATAAGTGTGGAGGGACACCCATAAATCTCTTTATTAGGAATAAAACCACTTCTCATGTGAAATTGGATCATATTTTCAGATTAATAATGCACCCTTAGGTGTGAAAATGGGCTAAAGTATTTGGACTAGGTCAACCTTGACCAAATGAACAACTTTGTCATGGAGGAGTGGCATTCAATGAGGGACAACACAGTTTTAGATGGAGACACATTGCATTGAAGTAGTGTCATTAATGGATGAGGCTTAGGGTTTGGAAGCTCATTTCTTATAAAAGGAATAGGATGGCAGCCATATTATTCATGTTATGTTGATTTTTATATTTATGAATATATGTTTTGTTTAGACATATAGCTTTCTTTAGCTGTTTAGATAAGATTGCAATTTTTGTTTAGCACTGGGTGTTCCTAATTGGGAATCCCATCTATTTCCTTGCGAGGCCTCTTGGAAGAGTTTTGTACTAAATTCCACTATCAGGCATATGGCCAAGAATTCAATCTTAGTGTACAACACAGTTCCCGTTGAGGATTTTTGTTTGTGTTGTAGGGTAGAAGTTGTGGAGGTTTGATTTGGGATATTTCTGAGCTAGATCTCATTGGAGGGAGGTTTATTTCTCTTTGGAGGCTAGCAAAGAAGGCTCTGGAGCATCATTGATACATTTGGCAGTAGGAAATAGTGTTTTTATCCTCTACAGCAAAGTTCCAGTCCATGACTTTGTAATTTTAGTGAGTTGTTGCAGTGGGCAACTAAAAAAAAAAAGGCCGAAAATTCAAACTTAAAATATGGCCAAACCATTTCTGTGGTTTTCCGGGTTTTTTGAGTATAATCTATGGTTAAAAGTGTGGATCATTCTAAGCACTCTAATAGCCTTCCACACATGGTTCTTCTACTCAATAGCAATAGTTTCCAGCAACAGTAGCAGTAGCAGCAAAAAATTTACTGTGATTGGTTTCTTTAGTGAATTTCAGCCATCTTGTGGCTTGAGTGCATTCCGTTTTGGAGCACTATGTAATTTCATTTTCTATTATATATAATGATATGGCTTCCTTTTTTTCTACACATAGATTATGATTTCTTAATGTAATTTCCAATAGCAAAATATTTCTGGAATTTTCCATATTTTAGAGCTATGTTCTTGTTTTGATTTATTTGGAATGTTGCATATGTTCTATATTCCTATATTTTCCATTTTGGAATATTACAGTGGTATCAGAGAAAAATATTGCCTCAGTATGTGATTATGTGGCATCTATGCTATGAGAAGAAGAAGATTTTTCTCACAGAAAAATGAAGGCTTACAGAAGAGACAAAGACAAGTCTCCATTATTTGGAGAAATGGAGGGAAAGAAGTTTTCAGAACTTATTCTCCAAACTATGGATGAGATTAAAATAGAAATCACAGGAAAGAGGAAGGAAATACATGAAGGCCCCTCAAGAATATTTGCACATGAAGAAAGCTCTATTTCTTCATATTATGGGTGTGAGAATTCAGCCACACAATTAGATATACAACGTGGTACCATGCCAACATTCTT
This sequence comes from Pinus albicaulis, assembly GCA_034641835.2. Classification (NCBI taxonomy): domain Eukaryota; kingdom Viridiplantae; phylum Streptophyta; class Pinopsida; order Pinales; family Pinaceae; genus Pinus; species Pinus albicaulis. The sequence continues at coordinate 984,908,852 of CM076577.1, read as the reverse complement.
GGTAAGAAAAGAAGAAGGAGGAGAAACACCAAAGGAGGAGACTCTAGGTGAGTATCTCCAAGAATATGAATCTCATTCTAGAAGATTAAAGGAACATCTAAGCTTCCAAGGGTTTTTTTAAAATCAAAGAAGATAGAAGACCAAATAACTACAATAGGAAGAGAGGGTGCATGCAGCACACTTTTGGTATATTCTTTCAACCTACTTTTGATGGGTCACCAAAGAGCATAGCTAAGGCTTGGGTAAAGGAGCTAGACACATATTTCCAGCTGCATCAAGTTTCAGAAGAGGAAGTCATTAGAGTAGCAGCGTTGCATCTTGAAGGTAAGGCTTATTACTGGTGGTTATTTTAATCTTCTTCATTAAATAATGAAAATATATCTACTTATGCAAAGTTCACTAGGAGGTTAGTGAAAATATTTGATTTAAAACAATCTGAAACTTCCTTGAGAGAGAAAACCAAGCCCACGAAATCAAAACCTTTGCATGAGTTGGAAGGATCCATGAAGCCAACTCCATTTTAGAACATTGTTGAGGGGGTTAAAGATCTCCAACATGCTTTTCCAAGGGCAAAGGCCCCACTTCAACAAGAAATTTATTCTCAAGAAGAAGACATGATGATTCCTTTTTCAAAAGGAGATCAAGTCAAAGGATCTCTTAATGATGAGGTATTCTCCATTGATGAGGACAAGGAAGAGGAAGAGTTGGAAAGATCCTCCAGTGTTGTGATGGCAGGAGGAGATCTAGTTCTATTTGGAGATGGAGATGAAGCAATTTCTTCAACTAGAGGAGCTCCTACATATTTGCAAGAAGTTCCAAAGGATATGACATATGAAGATAATGAGCAGCATGTGTCTATGTTTATAGGCAATGAGATAAAACAATGGAGGAAGTGCATTCCTAAATTTAATGCAATCTTTGGGACACACACTGTGATAGATCATTCCTTTGTGATCAAGACTTTTGACACCAATGAGATGTCGGGTGTACATAGATTCATTGCAATTGAAAAAGACACCTTAGACTGTGAGATCTTGCAGAAGGTAGGAGGAAATGAGAAGGAGGTCCATCACCAAATGATGGGGAACATATACACCCATCCTTTTGAGGAGGTTTACGTACAGAATCAGGAGGATGATTTGCACATTAGAGAAAGGACAAATTAGTCCACTCACATTTACAACCTTCTCTAGGCCTTGATGTTTCATTACATGGAGGCATTCCACCAAGGAGACCCCCTGATTGGAAGAGTATCAAGGAGTTATCTCAACATGTTTCACCACTCATAGTTCAAGGAGGAGTGGGAACAGTGGGAGGTCATTGTACAACACTGAGAGTCTTAGGTAGACTTAAGGAGGAGGGATACATTCCCTTAACATCATCATTACCCACTCTGATTTTAGATTTTGCAATGTGGGAGGAGAAACATGGGAAGGATAGAAGCCTTCCAATATGTACCTTTGGCATGGGAGATGGAAAAGAGGAGGAAAACCATATTACATATGTACTTTTTGATATATGATCAGCACTATCACTATGGAGGATAGATGCATATTGAAAATCCCAGCTATTGGTGGATTATTCCAAGGATATTTGCAAATGTATGACACTTGATGACCAGCTTCATGAAGAGGGTTATTCAGTCCAAGATGAAGTCATATATTATCATGAAAGTATCTTCTTATCAAGAGCCTTGAAGCAAAAGGATAAGTTGTTACAAAGAGCACATGAAGATTTTTTTTCAGCCATACCTATTCCATGAGAGCTTACAACACTATCATGAAGAGCTACACTTGGGAAGGCTTTAAAGAGGAACTATATCAGCATTTGAAAATATGCATGGACCATGTGGAGATGGGAGTGACACATAACTCAATGAAGGAGTTATCATAGCCACCTCTTTCCTCTTTTGGTATGAGAGGGGATCTATCTATTGACCACTCCATTTGTATGAGAAGAAATTTTGGAAAGGAACATGATGTTTCATTTGATGATTATTTTCATACCTTTACCCTGTATATGTAAGCCATTTCTCCAAGGAGGAGCATTCTTCCATATAGACTTCATGGCTAACTTTGGGCCATAATTTTTTTTGAACATGGCCACTCCCTTGGAGGATATAGGTAGATGTTGTATCACTATGGGTGCACTCTAGAAGCACCAAACATTTTTCACCTTTTCAACCATTGTGAAAATACTTGGGTAGCAAGTAAGTTGTGGGGAAACCGCTTACCATATCACTATCTCATGCAATTAGGATATATACTATGGTAGTTCCACATGTGGGACTATGATCCACCTCCATTACTGCATTTTATTGTTTGTGTATCACTACTTTTGATCCCATATGTTGATGATGTTCCTATTATTGTTGGGGACATGATTGGAAGGATGACACATTGGTTGGATGTGTCAATTGGGAATGAAACTTCCCACATTTCTTGATGCTTCAAGGGGAGCATGGGACATTATATGGTTGCTACATTATATCACATGTTTCCTTATGAAGGAAGCCATATGATTGAATTATGTGTTTTGGAGGAGCCTCTCACATGGGAGGATATTTTCTTTGAATTACCATTTTGGAGGGTGATTCATTTTATATGGGTGATAGCTTGGAGGATGGAGCTTCACATGGGGATGAAGGTTCCCTATATTTTGCAGATCTATCCTTGCGGTTTCTTGAGGACAAACAAAATTTGGGAGGGGAGGATTTTAATATTCCTAAATTAGCATGCAGCTAATTGGAATCTTAAAACCTAATTTTGCTTTCTTGTTTGATGAATAAGTGGGTAGGGAGACCTATAAATAATTTTTTTTAGGAATAAACCACTTCTCATGTGAAAGTGGATCATATTTTCAGCTTAATAAAGCACCCTTAGGTGTGAAAATGGGCTAAAGCATGTAGATTGGGTCAACCTTGACCAAATGAATAGCACTATCATAGAGGAGTGACATTCAATGAGGGACAACACAGTTTTAGATCGAGACACATTGCATGGAAGTAGTGTCATTAATGGATGGGGCTTAGGGTTTGGAAGCTCATTTATTATAAAAGGAAGAGGATGAAATCCATATTATTCATGTTATGTTGATTTTTATGTTTCTAAATATATGGTCTATTTATACATATAGCTTTCTTTAGATTTTTAGCTAAGATTGCAAGTGTTGTTTAGCACTAGGTGTTCCTGATTGGGAATCCCACCTATTTCCTTGAGAGGCCTCTTGGAAGAGTTTTGTACTACATTCCACTATCAGTAATTTGACCAAGACTTCAATATTAATGTACAACACATTTCCTATTGAGGATTTGTGTTTGTGTTGCATGGCATAATTTGTGGAGGTTTGATTTGGGAGATTTCTGAGCTAGATATCATTGGAGGGAGGTTTATTTCTCTTTGGAGGCTAGCAAAGAAGGCCCTGGAGCATCATTGATACATTTGAAATCATGCCATAGTGTTATTATCGCATAAAACGCAGTTCCAGTCCATTACTACGTAATTTTAGTGTGCTGTTGCAGTGGGCAACTAAAAAAAAAACTCGAAAATCCAAACTTCAAATCTGGCCAAACCATTTCTGTATTTTTTCGATTTTTTTGAGTATAATCCATGGTTAAATTCATGGATAATTCTAGGCACCTTAATAATCTTCCGCACATGGTTCTTCTCTTTAGTAGAAATAGTCTCCAGTAGCAGTAGTAGCACAACATTTCCATTACATGGTTTCTTAAGTGTATTTCAGCCATCTTGTGGCTTAAGTGCATTCATTTTTAGAGTAATGTGTAATTTCATTTGCTATTATATATAATTATATGGATCTGTTGTTTTCTGCTCATAGATTATGATGTCTTAATGTAATTTCTATTTTCAACATATTTCTAGCATTTTCCAGATTTTAGTGCTATGTTCCTATTTTGATTTATTTGGAATGCTAGATATGTTTTATATTCCTATATTTTCCATTTTGGAATATTACAATGATTGACTTTGTTGTATCTCCATGTCCTCCATCATGTCTACATGTGATGATCAACCTCCCCATCATGTGTGCATTAAATGCACTACTTTCTCCATCAACTTATCATAATTGATTTATGATATTACTTTGAATGCATTATGATCTTATTTGACTGATTTACCCTCCATGATCTATCTCATAAATGAGACATGATCTCCACTCCTTTATCATCAATGAAGTTGCTCCACTATTGCATGATTTTAGATCTAGATCTAGAATATCCACATACACACATCAAAAGTGTATTTTATTCATCTTTGGGGTTTGTGGATACCTCCACCCTCTTATTTACTTAATTAATTAAGTTTATTAAGAACTCTAATATTTCAATTATTTTCTGGAGAAATTGGGAATATTGTAGGTTTTGTATGAGCTTTTTGCCATGTATTTTTTCAAAATATATCTCATAGCTTTCTTGGGTGGGGAGGAAATAACTATTAATTTAAAAATGATCAAAGGGCATTCAAATTCCAAAACACCCCTATTGTAACCTTTCAGTGAAAATGGATTTGTAAAGGAACCCTTCCCTCCAAACTATTTCTTTAATCCATGGAGGATTGGGTGGTGGTTCTTCCAAGTTTTTAAATTTGGCATTGTTCAATATATGATAATAAAGCCTCTTTATGCAATTATAGCAGTATTGATTGAATCATTTGGTGTTTATGGGGAATGAGATTCCAAGTGGTATTATAGGTATGAATGAAGGTGGAACTACGAAATTTGACAGATACCTCACAAAATAAAGGCTAATAAAACATATCAATAATTTTATTCTTTAATGAAACATATCAAAAATTTTCATTTTTGCATTGACAGTTTTGTATAGCTGGAACATTGAAATAAGTGAGTATCTAATAAAAAAATATTAGAAATATGCTATATTTTAAGGAATGGAAGACACATGAAAAGACAATAAGGAAATATTTAATATGGTAAAAAGCATTCATAAAAATAAGATTAACCAATTTTGTCATCAATGGATTAAAATTCCATTCCCTCAGTGGTAAAGAGCACTACTACATCACCACCATTACGACACATAGGAGAAAATTAAGATCCTCTCCCAACATATGGTGCTCTAAATAGAATGTCAAGATGTGAAAAACTTAGAATAACAACAAGAAAAATATCTAAAACTATTGTATTTATTCACATGTTCTACTGCAATCTATATGGATATTTTCTTTTACTTTTTTATAGAGTAAATAACTTAAAATATACATAGAAGTATATCAAAGAATGCGCAACAACTACTACTTCTGTCATTGGGTTTACACTCACATTTGCTCAAATATGGAGACGGACCTTCACTGAAAGAAACCGTTATCATAAGAATCACAATAACTTAGTTAAAAAAATTACACTTAGCTCAATTTGTAACATTGCTTACTAGAATTCACTCTAGTTGTGGCTCCCTTATTGGGATAGTCTAAGCATTATTCATGTCTGAAGAAATTTACAAGATCATCATTAGTCAAACCTACATCTTCCATGAAGGAATACATAATTTTCGAGCCAATAAATCAGAAATTTCGCTTCACCATACCCTTCGTAATAGTTTCTACTTTAGATGACTTCACATGAATCATCCTTTCATACTTGTGTTTTCTCACAATGGGCTTGAAATTCACGATGTTCCATGTGTATATGTAAAATAATTTGAATTCATGTTCAATATGAACAGAGCCAGAAGAAAACATGGAAAAGTGTAGAACTTAGAGAAATTTGAAGCTTAGGAAACATTGTTAAAGAAACGAAACAAAATAATTAAGAAGAAAATAGATTTTTAAATGAAAATTCTTTAAGGAGAGAGAGAAAATTGAAATTTTATATGACCAAAAAGGCACAAAATAATGGGGATATCTAAATTCGAGCTTTCAAAAGATATAAAAAAACATGGAAGGCTAATGCAGATGGAAGTTTATAGGAAAATAAGTTAAACAATGTAAAGAGGATGTCTAATGCCATTCCCAAAAATATGTAAGAAAACATTATATATTTCAGAGATTTATCATATGACATACATTGCTAATAGAAATAACTTAATAGCCCTACAATACCAACTTCTCTCTTTTGAAAAGAGTGAAACAATATTGAGCTACATGTAAGAGCTACCTAATAATGTGTTTGGCATTCTCAATTATCCCTCTGATTTTGGCTACATCCATGGTATCATGTTGTGCATTGATTGATGCAATTTTCCTCTCATTGAATGCTGCCACAATGGTGGGATAAAACCCAAAAAATTCCTCTCTAACAAATATGTTTGAACTAATATAAAAAACAACAACAAAAATAAGGTAATTGTCATCAATAAAGAAACCTCAGATTGTGCTAAAGAATTACAATTAAGAAATGAATAAAGATCTCTGTCAGTTAAGAATAAACATCAATTAATAACCTGTTATCTAGTGAAATAAAAATCATCCTTTGAGGTGGAGTATATGGACGTTATGGAAAACACAACACTACACTCAACAACCATTCAGTGAATTCACAAGTGAAAGAGAAAGGTAATGAGTTGTGGTGTATTATTCCCAAATGGGGTATGAAGCAATATAGCTCATAAAATGAAAGCATCAACAATTATTTAACAATGAAACCATTGAGACCAATACGGAGTCATAAAATTATGTATTTATAACAACAAATCCATACAAAATAGTGAGGCATAAACCATATACAATGAGGAAAAAAGCCTCCCATAAGCAATCACTCTCAACTATGAGTTGCTGTCACGAAACAAAATGCTAGAGAGAAACTAAAACACAATCATATTAAGCATAAATATAGCTGGAGGTAATAAAATTATATAAAAATACTTATGTACGCCCCAATATAATCTAAACATACAGATCTAGGCACTAGACCAGCTTTCCAAGACAACCCAAGAGGGTTTCTGGAAAATGCACACAATGTGCCGATGTAAGCTACGGCCCTAGGGAAGAAGATATGCTGCAACAATAGAATTGAGAATATATGGCTGAAGCTGATGTAGTAACATAAAACTCTTCTCTAATAGATCCTTCAGATGAAAGAATCGATCCTCCACTAAAGAAATGACCTCTCAAAACAACCACTGCAACTACCCCTACAAATCCTCCCTAAAATAATGCATATGTGGACTGAAACTGTGCTGTAGGGGATAAATGATCCTTAGCCTACTACTAGATGTGTCAATAAAGATCAAGGGGCTTCTTTACAGGCCTCCCAATCGATGGAAACCTTCCTTCACTGCAAAACTAGCTCCAAAGACACCCGATCTAATTCTCCATTGTTGCACCCTGCAACACCACACAATATCCTATGGAAACTGCGCTGATGAAAAAATTTGGAGCTTGGACTGAAACCTGAATTTGGAAATGAAATTCAATTCTCTCCGAAGAGGCCTATCAAGGAAAGAGGTGGGATTCCCGCTTGGGAACAACTGGTGCTAAACAACACTACAATCTCAACTAAATAGCTAAAGAATGCAAGAAGTCTGAACAGATCACATACAAAATAATAATCCAAAAAATAACCACATATGGCTTCCATCCTCTTCCTTATATAGATTATGAGCTTCCTTTCCCTTGGCCCCACTCAATTAGGCCATTTCCTTCATGAGATCAATCTCCCTCCAAAACTATGTTATTCCTCATTTAATGTCCACTCCTCCATAACAACATTGTTGACTTGGTCAAATTTGACTTGTTCAACATGATCCAACCCCTATTCATACTTGACGGTTTTTTATTTAGCTGTTTAGAAGGTATTATTTCAAACTTGAAGTGTTTTATTGCTACTATGGAGATTTATGGGCCTCTCCATCCATTTATTCACCTACCTAGTGACAAAATAATATATAATATTCCATTTAACTAAAAGCTAAATTTTAGGAATATTACAGTCCTCCACTCCAAAATGTTGCTTGTCCTCAAGCAACTATAAGGGTGAGAAAAACTCTCCCCTCCTCCGCTTGTGGCCTCGTCATCAAATAATCTCCACCATTGCTTCAGATCTTATACAACAATTTTGTCTCCTAATGTTTCCCCCCAAACATGCAAGTTGGCCTTTGGTGGATAAACTGAATGGCTCTCATCATGAGAAAATGGAAGGTCTATATGGAAAACTCATTTTTGTCCAATGGCCTCTTCAAGGTAGGAGTGATGACTAACATAGGGGATCTCATTGCCTATGAGAGACTCTCGTCTCCATGTAATCATCCAAATGAGATGAATCACCTTCCAGCATGGTAATTCATAGAAAATTTCCTCCCAATTGTTCATGAGAGGCATATTCCAAGTGACCAAAACAATCATATGGCCCACCTCATCAAGAAAAAAGTGATCTAATGTAGTGGCCACATCATCTCCCATCCTTCTCTTGAAGAATGAAGCATAAAATTTGTGGGTATTTTCATTCGCCACAGACACATCCATCAAATGTGCCTTTCCCCCAATCATGTTCCCAACAAATATAAGAACATCGTTAGCTTATGGAATCATAATCAAAGTCATGCTACCAACCATGTGTAGTAAGGGAGAAGGAAAATGGTCCCTCATGTGCAACCAATGCAATTTTAATCCTATCCACCATAGAATATGATATAACAAGTGTTTCCACCACCACTTGTTTGCTGCCCCATTCTCCTCACACACTTGGAAAAGGTGTATGATTCTTTGCGTCAATGAAGCACACCATGAAGAATACATCATCTCCCCAAAATCTCGTAGGGAGTGATCAACATCATCACTGCTACTTATAGCCTCAAGTAGACCATGAATTCTAGAAGGAAGAATGCTCCTTCTTGAAGAAAAGGCTTGCACATATATGTTAAAGGATAAATATATTCATTATATAAATCATTATGAAACCAAACATGATCCTTACCATATGCTTTTCTCACACATATGGAGTGGTTCACAGGTGCATCTCCTCTCATTCCCAAAGAGGAAAGAGGTGGTTGTGATAAATCCCCCAAAGATTTATGTATCTGCTCCATCTTCGCATGATCCATGCATCTCCTCAAATGATGATATGTCTCCTCTTCCAAGCCTTCCCAACTGTACCCCTCCATGATGGTTTGGTATGCTCTCATAGAATAAGTGTGGCTAAAGAGAAAATCATCATGAGCTGCTTGTAGTAACTTCTCCTTTAGCTTGGAAGCTCTAGATAAGAATATCCTACCATCATAGTAGATGACCTCATCTCTAATTGAATATCCTTCCTCATGTAGCTAGTTAGCAAGTATCATATAAGTAAAAATATCCTTGGAATAATCGACCAACAGCTGGGATTTCCAATATGGATCTATCCTCCACAGTAACAACGCTGATGATCTTTCATAGAAAGCATATATCATTTATTTTTCCTCCTCTTTGACATCTCCCATGCCAAAGTGACATATTGGAAGGTTTCTATCCTCCCTCTGATGCTCCTTTCTCATTGCAATATCTGAGATGACAGTGGGAAATGATGATGTTGGGAGACTATTTCCTTCCTTCTTGAGTCTACCCAAGACTCTCAACACTATACCATGACCTCCCAATGCTTCTATTCCTCCTAGATCTATGAATAGTGCATCATGATGTAAGACATGCCTCATCATCTATTGATCTTGTGGCCTCCCAGGTGGAATTTCTCCATGCAAAGAGACATTAATATCAAGACTAGATTGCATATATGAGTCGACTACTTTGTTCTTGATCTCCCCGTAGAAAATAGTCTGCCTCTTTTGTGCATCAACCTTCTGAAACAAATAGGGGTGTTTGCTCCTAATCATATGATTATGGCCATCCTCCCTACTTTCTCCTTTCATCTGCAAGGTCTCACAATCTATCAATAGTAGTACATGTTGTTCATGGATTGTGCCTTAATCTCCACATATGAGATTCTTTTGAACTTATTGCAATGATACAAGAGCTCCTCTCATTGGAGCAATTGGTCCATAAACTTGTCCATGAGGTACTATATCTGCTCCTAATGTGACAGCGTTGTTACCTCCAACCTTCTCTTCCCCTTCCTCATGAATGGAGGTTTCATCATCATCATTAAGAGGCTCTTTGTTTAGTTCCTCTTTTGAAAAAGAGATCTCCATGTCTCCCCTTTGAGGAGAGAGCTATTTCTCAAGTGGGGATATTGCCTCTAGCAAGGTATTCTGCAATTTTTTAACCCCCTCAATAATATTCTGGAATGGAGTTGGGTTTATAGATCCTTCCAAATCATGCAAAGGTTTTTCTTGTTTTGGTTTGACTATCTTCACCAAAGGTGTTTTAGAATTTTTTTCATCAAAAATTTCTACTATCCTTCTAGTGAACCTTACATAAGTAGATTTATTTTCATTTTTTAATGACAAAGACTCAAATAGCCACCAATCATAAGCCTTACATTAAAAATGCAACACTGCTACTTTGATGGCTTCATTCTATGAAACTTGGTGTTGTTGCAAGTAGGTGTCCAGCTCTTCCACCCAAGACCTAGCTGAACATTTAGGTGAACCATAAAAAGTAGATAGAAATAATCTACCCATATCATTCTGCTTGCACCTTTTGATTCTTTCCTCCTTGATCTTGCAAAACCCTTGAAACTTTAGGTGAACTTTGAACCTCTTAGATTGGGATTCATACTCTTGTAAATAATCACCAAGGGTCTTCTTCTTTGGCACATCTTCTTCCTCCATTTCTCACACCCATCATGTAAAAATCTAGGGTTTTCTTTAGATTCAAACTCCCTTGGAGATTCTCTACACAGCTCCCTTCTCATCTTCTTGATAACTCCCTTTATGCACTACATAGTTTGAAAAATAAGCTTTGAGAGCTCCTCTTCCTCTCTTCGTCCAAATAATGGATTCATGTCCTTGTTTTTTCTATACATCTCCTCTTCTTCTGAGAAGCTTCTCCTTATGGTGACATATTGGCTGAATGCATAGGTTGAGCCGAGATTATGCTCTGATATTTCTGTAATATTCCAAAATGTGGAATGCAGCAATATGGCTCATAAAATGAAAGAAATAGAAATTATTTAATACATGAAACCATGAGACCAATATGGAGTCATAAAATTGTGTATTTATAACAACAAATCCATACAAAATAGCGAGGCATAGATCATATACAATGAGGAAACAACCCTACCATAAGAAATCAATCTCAACTATGAGTTGTTGTCACAGAACAAAATGTCAAAGAGAAACTACAACGCAATCATATTAAGCATAAATACAACTGGAGATGATAAAATGATATAAAAATACTGATATAGACCCCAATATAGTCTAAACATACAGATCCGGGCACTAGTTCAGCTTTCTAAGACAACCCAAGGGGGTTTTTGGAAAATGCACACAATGTGGCAATGTAATTTGAAGCCCTAGGGCTGAGGATATGATGAAACAATAGAAATAAGAATATATGGCTCAATCTAATGTAGAAACCTACAAATATTATCCAATAGATCCTCTGGATGAAAGAATGGCTCCTCCATTGAAGAAATCCCCTCCTAAAATAACCACTGCAACTACCTCTGCAACCCCTCCATAAAATAACGCAGATCTGGACTTAAAATATGTTGTAGGGGATAAATGATCCTCGGCCTGCTTGTGTCAATAAAACTCAAAGGGCTTCTTTGCAGGCCTTCCAATGGATGAGAACCTTCCTCCGCTACAAAACTAGCTCTGAAGACACTCGGTCTAATTCTCCACTGCTGCACCCTGCAACACAACACAATATCCTGTTGAAATTGCACTGATGAAGAAATTTGTATCTTGGCCTAAAACCTAAATGTGGAAATGAAATTCAATGCTCTCCCAAGATGCCTCTCAAGTTAAGAGGTGGGATTCCTGCTCGGGAACACCTGGTGCTAAACATCACAACAATCTCAACTAAACAGCTGAAGAATGCAAGAAGTCTAAACAAACCACATACAAAATAATAATCCAAAATATAATCCCATATGGCTTCCATCATCTTCCTTATATGGATTATGAGCTTCCTTGCCCTTGGTCCCACTCAATTAGGCCATTTCCTTCATGAAATAAATCTCCCTCCAAAACTGTGTTATTCCTCATTTAAAGTCCACTCGTCTTTAACAACATTGTTCACTTGGTCAAAGTTGACTTTTTCAACATGATCCAACCCATGTTCATACTTGAAGGTGCTTTATTTAGCTGTTTAGAAGGTCTCCTTTCACACTCGAAGTGTTTTATTGCTGCTATGGATATTTATGGGCCTCCCCATCCATTTAGTCACCTACCTAGTGACAAAATAATCTATAATATTCCATTTAGCTAAAAGCTATATTTTAGGAATATTACATGCGGGTAGTTGAATTGTGAATGGATAAATTGCAATTGAAAGATGACATATGTAAATGACACCACACAGAAGAATTATTGTGCGCAACGATCTAACTCACTGGAAATTGGCTTCAAGATCCACACCAACACTACACAAACAAATATTCTATTGCTAATGTAGTTTAACTCATATAATCCACACCAGAATAAAAAAGAATAAATGAAGCATTCACACCATCACAAAAGGAATTTTTACCCTATAAAAAAAAATGAGTAAAACTAGTTTTGAATGGTATAGCCGAATCTTTATTTTCTCAGCGATTTGTAAAATTATAGTAGGCTTAATATAAATACTAAAGGTACATTACTCACTAAACTTCTCATGATTACCTTTGTAATTAATTATTATAATATGGGTTGAATGAAGACCTTAAAATGCATACATTGACAAAGCTGTAGACTAGAATCTTAACCATAGGTCATTTGAGTAACCACACAAAAATCATTAATAAGAGAAACGGCCTTAGTAACCTATAGCATTGTACATACAGTTTTTGTTAAATCCTTCTAAAAAAATTGTTTCGTACTGAAACCTTTTTTTTTTCTCAATCTAATTTCCACACAAGGAAACTCTCACAAATATTACTTGTGGGATTATAGGAACGTCATGTATTTATAATATTTGACAATGATAAAAAAAAAAAATCCACTTTTCTCATATCACCTACCTTCCTATGCAAGGGGATCTCCAGTCTAGCTTATATCACATAACCTCCTACAGAAGAGTATGAAATTTTCATGTGTTGGGCAACCTATAAAGTTAACACTAATATTGAAGGTAGACGTTCAGATGCAATGTATCTATTAAAACCCAATAGATGTAAGAGAAAATGTGAGGAATTAACACAAAATATGAAAGATGCAACACAATATATATAATAACTTCATTAAAACTAATTTCTTATGTATTTCTTGATAGGTTTGTAATAAAAAACATTTCCAACTATTTCAAGTCAATTTATATAGGAATCCACCAAATAATGTGGCATCCACTTGGCGATACTGACCCAAAATACTAAAATAATATCAAAGCCTCTCATTTAATTACATATAGCTTGAGAAGTTTATAATACAAAACACTAGACAAGTCTGTTCTCGATATATCGATTGTAGGAAACAATTTCAACTCAATTTAAATAGGCTAATTTATATGTTGGGACTGAGAGAAAATGAAAGTGGAATCCACTTGACTATCCTTTACAGAAAATCGAAAAGATAGTCTCAAAGCCTCCAAACCATTAATCAATCATTCATGAAAGAAAAACACCTATGCCAACCATATACCATGCCTGCTTGAAATATTCCTTGAATGTTTGAAAATATTTTGAAAAGATACAAGAGATAAAAAATAATATGGACAATGAGGAATTGGGGAAAAATAAATTACTTCATTCTATATCTTTTGGATAGTAAATATTCTCACAAAAATGACAATAAAAACATATATGATGAAATAATAATCCTTATTCAACCATATAAGATGAAAGTATAATCATGGTTATGTTTTAAGAATGATGAAATAATGCTCTTTAAAAAATATTATGGGAGAATTCCACTCATATATTGGTTTTACAAACTTTGATTTCAAGGCTTATATAAATTTCTATCACAGACATAGTATAGAACCTTTATTGATGAAAGAATAATTCTAAATCTCATCAAGATCAGAAATAATTATCACTATGCCACATACTACATTGTTTTTCCCCACTTGGATTCTTACAGTGAAAAAATTCTCTCTTACAAACATGACAATAGAACCATTTATGATGAAAGAATAATTATTTGTCTCTTTAAGAAATATGAAATAATGCTCTTTATAAAAAACTACATGCACAAAGACATTCACTATATTGTTTGACCCAACAATGAGACTTTTTGCCTCTAAGTTTATTCCACCTGAATGACTTCTAGGCTAGATTAGATTGATTTTGAAAACGATGAGTCAACTCAGCATAATTTCCCAACTAACATCTAGGGGATTAGGTGACATGAAAATTGAATGTTGAAGATGTTGATGGGAATGCTAGTTTTTTTTTTTTTTTAAATATCAATTTCACTTACCCCATTTAATCGGTGTGCAATAGGTACGAGAAAAATCCCTTTGAATTTGAATTTTTCAAGTAAAATAAGCTAACAAAACTCTAGAAAAGTAATTAGAAATAATGTATTTTCTACTTCAATAATCCAGGAGGATACTAGTAAATTCTACAAATATGTTTCCCTAGGTCTGAAAATATGATTCCCAAATGTTTCAGTTGAAGATAACCCCCTTTTTAAAAATAAACTCAAAAAATTAGCTAAAAATTTCTTGTTCATGTTCCCTAGCTAGCACTCTAAAAATCTAAGGAAATTCTAAAGATAAAAGTGGTGTAAAATATGTAAAGAAAGAACATTATTGGTGTGTTAGTTCCGCATTTAAAAAATGGTTTGATTGTCTTGGATAAAGACCACATAGGATCTAAAAAATTGCTAAAGGAAGATGCATAAATCACCTTATCGGTACTTTCATCCCTTTTGTAAACACTAATTGAATTAACTCCCAAATTGTTGGCAAGTCAAATCTGCAGGCATAATAGAACAATTGATTTTATACCAAAATTTTCCTATTCTAACCGAGTAATGGAATTGTTGACTGGACTGTCTAAATGAAATGTGGACTTAAATTGAATTAGACTCATGAATTCAAGCAAAATGGGATTGAATCTAGTAATCATGCTTCCCATAACTCATAATTAAGTATTTTTTTAAGTACTTTTTGGTCCCCATGCATGTTATTTGAATTTAAATTGTAGCTATGCAATGAATTTAAGCTCAACATGCTAAGTTGCAAGCTTCAATTTGTTAGGAAAAAGCATAAAATTTCATCATGGATTTAACAATCCTTAGAGCAGCTTCTAGATTCATATGTCTATGCACAGTAGGACCAATTTTAATAACCATGCTTCCCATAACTAAGAATTATGCATTTTGATGTACTTATGGGTCCGCGTGCATGTTATTTCAATGTAATCTATAGCTATGCAAAAATTGAATCTCAACATTTTAAGTTGCAAGATGAAAGTTGTTATAACAAAACATAAAATATCACCATGGATTTAACAATCCATGTAGAAGCTTCTAGGCTTGCTGGTTTGACAAAACTAAATGTTACATGAAAACAACACAAGTGACCAAAGACATATAACTAGAATTTGGTTCAATAGTTCTTGTATTTTTGTAACTACAATAATTTTTTAGCATCATGCACTCGATGAAGTAAATGCTCCAATCCAATTTCCAATCCCATTTTCTAGCACTAGCCTCAACTTATGTCAAATATGGTTGTAAAAACTAAGGAATTTTGGTCTTGGACATTGATTTTTCTAAGATTTTGGGACATTTTTATAGGAGTGCAGGATGGATATTAAGGTTGATTCATTGATAGGTTTGAGAAATTGAACAATCCTCTACACATTGTTTCAAATGTGATCAATCCCAAACACTGCAATTTTCTTACTAGTAGTAAGAAGAGGAAGGACCCACACAAGGATAATAAAATGTATTAGGGTAGGAAATCAATGTAACATATTTTTCCAAGCGGATATGGGAATTCTCATTCTACTTAAGCCATACCTTCCACACATATCAGAAAAACAAATCCATATGCCACGAAAATATGTACTTGGAAACAAGAAGCGTGTGAGGCATATGGAAAAAGGTAGTCTGGGGTACCCAATTCTCTTTTATTCTTCCATTTCTTGGAAACATACTCGTTATTATGCATTTTAAATTTTTATAGCCCACATAAAAAAAAATATCGTTCGTTTGGGTCCAAAAGGTGGAAGCTATACTTAAAATTTTTTACAGCGCAAAATAAAGTGATCTACAATAAGCCAAGAAAATCACATATTCATACAGAATAGGCCGTAGGACAACTTGTATTAAGTACAATTGTAGACCGAACATAATGCAAGACATGGAAAATTAGAAACTACATTAGTTTTTTTTATCACTTGGAAATTTCCACAAGACTTCAACTACATACATCAACATGTAGCTTAGAGTGGAGAATTACTATGAAAATAATTTTTATTTGTGGTAAAATTACCTCTAATGTTCGAAATCAGCTATTTTTTTTCTTTAGAGATAACTATCCATTGCGAAATTGAACTATGCCAACTCTTTTAGAGGAAGGAATATTGATGTTAAGCACCTTATCAAGTGCCTCGTAATGCATATCTTTTTCTATAGATGACCTTGAGAGGACACTTTTCTTATTGTTTATGTAGTCTTGTGCAGATGCCAAAACTACAACCCTTTTTCGCTACTCATTTTCTCTCCACCTTCTCATCTCACACTCAACTTCTCTCTTAGTTGCTTCCGTCATCTCTTCCCTATGCAAAACTTCCTCTGTTGTTTTCTTGATTTCTTCAATTTCTCTACTAGCAACTTCTAGCTTCATCAATAATTCTTGTTTACATGATTTTACTGCATCAACTTGAGGCATGGAAGCAACAAAAATAATATTAGAATTTTCATATTCTTTTGGAAACACTCTTGTTTAGGGAATCATATTTATCTTGTAACATGGTAATTTCACCTCTATATTCATATGTAGAAGCTCGAGCAGCATTTGTTCTACCAGATAGAGATTTTATCCTGTGAAAGAGCTACTTTTTCTGCAGCTTTGGATGCATTGACCTCTTTCAATGCAACTTGGAATATAGTCTATGTCATATTCAAGGCAACCTTTGCTTGTTCTTCTTTCAAATTTTCTTCCTTTACGTCTTCGTTCATTGCTTCAGACTCCTTTCTCGTCTCCTCGGATAGATTGCTTCAAAGAGTTTTCTCCTCGAGGGTTGAGTAAGGTCTTTCCCTAGAGTGCTCATTAGGAAGGATGAGTGGGTGTTTTATAGTTGAGGTATCAACAAATTGGCCTATAAAAATGACTTCACGTTTGAAGATTGATCACTCTCGAGGTGTGAGTCCTGATATGTTCATTACATTGTCATGCATTTCGCACCATTCCGAATATGGCCACTAGTGGATGCCAAGTTGTTGATGGTTGATGATGATGCTAAAGATGATGACTGGATATAAACTTTTCATAGAGATAATTTTCAGCTTGAGAACACCTACAACAATCATTATGAATACCTCCCTCGTTAAGAGGGAGTTTTGAATTTGTAACTATGGTCAGTATTCATAATATACATTTGATCAAAGATATAGTTGTATTTATCATTGTATGAACCATTGTAAATCATATTTATAAATTATTTAATCAAAGGAAAATTTATTTTGAGTCAAAGTCTCATTGCGACATTATAAAGATGAAAATTCAAATTTTTTAAATGTAAATTTTGTCTCCAAAAGACATACATCTCTCTCTCTCTCTCTTCTAGCTTGAAAGTGTGGATAGTTTCTCTCTTTTTATGGTTCACAGACATTCTAGGAAATTTTTGTTCCAGAAATCCAAGTTTTTGCAAAAGCAACAAAAACAAAAGTTTATGAAAAAGTCACAAAAGCCACAAAAAAACCCAGTTTCCGAAGAAGCTGCAAAAATTTGAGATTCCAAAGGAAATTTTTTTGAGTTGATTAGTGAAGTGAATTGTTGGATGAGATTGGGAGGCTTGACTTGCAAGGGAAGACCAGGTTTGAACATAGCTCTAGGTGTGTCTCTTATTGAAAAAATAATTTCTTTATTCAAATGGGTTGTCAGTTTTTTCCCCTTTGTGGGTTTTCCCAAGGTAAATATTTCTCTCTTTTGTTCATTGTCATCTATACTATTACACTATTCTTTATTGTTGAATTTATGAAGTATAGTTGTTGAACGATATATTGGAATAAGTTAAGAATATCTACATCAAAATTAATTACCGTAATTTTTTATTGTGTTGACCCTATTTTCACTAAGAAAATCAACACAATTCAACAACCTTATAATTTATTAGGCACCATATTGACCTATTAGAGGTGACAACATTTGTCTAGTGAATCAAGAGAGACTCATATTAGCATATTTTATAGCAGAGATATCATCAATTTTTTATTCCACAAATAACTATCGTTCAGACTCACAGTAGTGTGCTTCTTGGCAGATAATATTGCTTTGTTAATGTACAGTAAATGACCACTCCATGATGATCCTTCATTAATATTTTCCAAAAATGATATTTTCAAATAGGTAGAGCTAGACAACAAGGAATGCTGGTAGAAAATATGCCATGAGGAATATTTGCAAGGCCATCGGAGAAATTAAAAAACCGATAATGTAGATCGAAAAGATAAACCATAAGGAAATAAAAGGTGACGAAAGTGTGAAGGAATTGTGGAAATATTGAACAATAAGGAATGCTATTGCAAGATTTACATCATAAGGAAATAAAAAATGAGGCAAGCGGGCTAGACATAGTCCAGTATGCAATGATAAAGACATTCATAACACCTTTATTTTGATTATCTATTTAAATATGTTTTTTGTTTTCTTTATAAAATTGAAGTAAAATATATAACAATGGAAGTTATGAAGGGATAGATGCAACATAAAAAATAGAGTGCAACAAAAAAATATAGTTTAGTGTGTGAACAATGAGAAAATGTGAGGGAATTTTAAAGAAAAATAGTCAATGAATGACCACTGAGATCATGGTGCAAGGTTCAATGGATAAAAATGTTGTCAATTGGATTTGAATGTTTGGGCTTTGAAAAGAGATCCGATACCACACATAGTGAACCTTATGGTTACTATGAGTCGATTGAAACAACTTACATTTGATTCATAAACTTTTATCCATAAAAGAAAATTATTTCTTGAAAACATATGTATAATGAGATATGAATGAATGATTCATAGAATATATTGAAAATTTGAAGGGGATGGTTGTAATATATACAACAACAAGTGCTATTACACTAGTCACAACCAACAATATTATCCCTATGATATTATAGATTATTATTGTTATTAGTTATTTAATTATTCTTCATCTGACTAACAAGAAAAATCCTTAGGAATAACAAAAACTTTGGCAAGAAGAAAGAATTAAAAAACATCATAAAAATGGCTCTAGCAGTGCGTTGATTATGAGAAACAACTTGAGGGTCATGGTTCAAAATTTTTGGGTAATGGGTGTATGTGAAAGTAGGTCATCCCTACAGTTTCAACCTCTAACACAAGTTATTCTCAACTCATTTTATGAGGTGTTTCAAGAGAAAGATATCTGTTGTTCCTTTTTGTAAAAGGTGATTAGCAATACTGACTCTGTTCTTTGGTGGAGACTCTGTTGTGAGGTCGTTTAGAAGGAGCTTAGTTTTTTCCTTGGTCTCCCAATGCTCTGCTCAAGCTTTTAGATTAAAAACTTGGTTCTGGTGAGGGCGATAGGAACTGTGGCTACTCTTCTCAGCAGTGGACCTAGGGCTTACTGTGATTACTCAGCTTGGATTGTAGTGATGTGACACATGGAATTTCCTCCATGCTTTGTTGAATGGTAGGCATTCATGTCAGTGCCATCTTGAGGGAGGATCATAATAGGCTCTAAGGTATCCACAATAAATCCTATCATGAGGTAGGGTGTCCTAAGGTTTCAGGTCACCTCTATAACCCTAATGTCTGACTAGTTTGGGGTCTACGGCTTCTCTTCCTGAAGTCAGTTCTTGGCAAAGTATCTACTCAAGGTGTGTGATCATGGAAACACTAATTTTCTACAAAGATGTATGGAATCTACATCATCAATGTAATTCAAATGTGTGGAATATAAATCATCATAAAATTTCACCATGGATTTAACAATCCAAAGTGAAGCTTCTTGGCATGTCAGTTTGACAAAACTAAATGCTACATGCAAACAACACAAGTGACCAAAGACATATAACTGTAATTTCATTCAATAGTTGTTGTATTTGTGTAACCAAAATAATTTGGAGTATCACGGACTCGATAAATTAATTGTTCCAATCCAATTTCCAATCCCATTGTCTACCACTGGCCTCAACTACTAAAATATATGGTTGTGTGGCCTAATGAAATTTGGTATCGAACACTTATTTTTCTAGGTTTTGGAGACTTTTGTACATGAGTGAAGGATGGCTGTTAAGGTTGAATCATTGATAGGTGTGACATAATAAGCAATCCTCTGCACATTTTTTCAAATGTGATCAATCCAAAACACTATTATGAAAATTTTATTGATAGTAGTAAGAAGAGGAAGGCCACACACAAGGATAATAAAATATATTAGGGTGAGGACTTCAATTTAAAAAACAAATCCAAGCAGAGATGACAATTTTGATTCTACTTAAGCCATACCTTCCACACATATCAACTAAAAGACATAGATGCCATGAAAATATGTACGTAGCAATAGGAAGCATGTAATACCTATTGCAAAAAGTATTATTGGGTACGCAGTTCTCTTTTCTTCTTCCATTTCTTGGAAACATACTCTTGTTATTCCTGATTTTCACTATGTATAGCCCACATATCAACAATATTTTTTTTTTGGTTCCAACACATGGAATCTATATTTAAAATTTTTTATAGCAAAAAATAAAGTAATTTAAAATAAGCCAATAATATGACGTTTTCATACAGAATAGACCACAGGGAAATTTGTAGAAAGTACAACTATAGACCAAACATAATGCAAGACATGAAGAATTAGAAACTATAGAAGGTGTTTTTACTGCTTGGCCAGTTCCTCAAGAGTTCAAATAAATACATCAATAGGAAGCTTAGTATGGACAATTAACATTCAACTAATTTTTATTTTTGGTAAAAATACCTCCAATGTTTGGAATCAATTGTTTTTTCTTCTTCAGAGAGAACGATCCATTGAGAGATGGAACTCCTTCTACTCTTTCAGGGGAAGAAATCTTAATGTTAAGCACCTTACCAAGGGACTTAGAATGAACATAATTTTCTATATATGACCTTTAGACAACATTTTTCTCATTTTTTATGTAGTCTTGTGCAGTTGTCGAAACTACAACCCTTTTTTGTTCCTCATTTTCTCTCCACCTTCTCATATCACCCTCAACTACTCTCTTACCTTATTATGCCATCTCTACTTTGCCTAATGCTTCCTCTAATGCTCTCCTTATTTCTTCAATTTGTTTGTTTGTAGCTTCTTGCTTCATCAATAATTCATGTCCAGTTTCTTTTATTGCATCAACATGAGCCATGGCAGTAGCAACCTTCATATTAGCAAGTTCACCTGCTTCTACAACACTCTTGTTTAGGGAATCATATTCATCTTGTGACATGGTAATTGTAGCTCTGGATTAAAATTTAGAAGCTTTAGTGTCATTTTTTTTATCAGATAGAGATTTTATCCTATGAACAACTATTTTTTCAGCAACTTTAGCTACATCGACTTCTATCGATGCAACTTGGAATCTTCTCTCTATCATATTCAAGACATAATTTTCCAGTTATTCTTTCATTTTTTATTCGTTACCTCTTCCTTCATTTCTTTAGCTTCCTTTCTAGCCTTCTCGGAAAACTTGTTTCAAATAGTTTTATCTTGGAACGATGCAACATTTAGATATACCTTCCACTGGTGAAGCAATGACATTGGACCTAATTGTATGGAAGTTAGTTTATGGGATTAGATCATAGAATAAATACCCCAAAAGTTCCAATAAATTTCAAATATTACCTTTAATTAATTCCTTTTTACAAATAGTTAATGAACATATCTTTTTCAAACATTTCATACTCATACCAAAATAATAGAACAACAATGTAATTTAGAGGAAAATAATAATTTTTTCAACTAAATACGAAGTGATATAATGCTTTGTAAACTTGAGAAATTGTACAAGAGGGTAGGGTGGCTATTAATTTCATCACACACCACCATATATAAAGCTATTTTCAAAGAATTTTCTAAATTAGAGTTATTGAAAAAGTTTTCTATATATTCGCGTGTCTTCATTTTGCTGAAGCACATCATAGAAGTTAAGTGGACTAAATTGAAAATTGTTTTTAGTCTAACGTGGGTTATTTAGAGGTAGTAAAACAATGAGAAGGAAATAATGATTCCATCTTGTATTCTTAATGAGGATTGAAGGGAAAATATTTATTTGGTTACTATTTTCATTGAGACTAATGTTGCTTCGATTCAGAAAGTGAACACAGCGAATTATTTCTTTGGAATACATACGATGACATGAATAACATAATAGAGGGAGAAAAAAATCCCTGAGATGGAGAATTCAAGAATAAATCACCCATGCAGGCTTCATCACACATCTCAAGGTTTAACTCACTCATAGGTGTGACCAGTTCAAAAATACCCTGGACATTGTTTCAAATGTGATCAATCCCAAACATTGTTATGAAAATTTTCTTGATGGTAGTAAGAAAAGGAAGGCCCCACCAGGATAATAAAATGTAGCAGAGTGAGGAAATAAATTTAAGATATTTTTACAACTATGATAGAGGCTATAGTGGTTTGGATATAGTTTGGAAAACTTGCTTCAAAGAGTTTTCTCCTCGAATGACACAACTTTCATATATATCTTCCATTGATTAATAATTACATTGGACCTAATTGTCTAGGAATTATTTTATGGGATTGGATCATAAAAATTAATGAACATTGACATTTGTGTCATTTAATATGTCACTATTTCATCAACATGTGAAATGAACTACAATACCCACAAAATTATCAATTTAGTAAATTGCAACAGGTTGAATTCACAAAAGGTTGAAGACTTGGTCTACACCCACTCCAATCTATGACTTCTCTCTTAGTAGAAGGATGAATATAAACTAGGCCTTACAAAAATAGGATAGATATACTAAATATGACGGATTGGAAGCAAATTTCAAGAATTTCGACTTGTCTTCGCAAGAAAAAGGGACTTCTACAGTTGAAGTATCTTCTTCGGCCTCCACATTACTTATGGTTTCAAAAATATGACAAGACTTTGGTGTCAAAACTAATTTTCAATCCTTTTTTATTCTATAGAATCTCTCATTAAAAGGTATGGTATGATGTGATGTTATAACTTATCTCCATAGACATCTGAAAAAAGAGACCGAAGTTTTCTTGGACAAACTCCTAAAAGGAATCTATGATACATAACAACCCTATATAACTATCAACGAGAAAAATATGAATGAACCAGTTCAAGTTTCATTCTTTCATTTCACTTATGCACACAATTCAAACCTAAATTCTAGTTTAGATATCAATTTATTAGAAGGAACCTCAAAAATCAATCATTGGGTAGCTTATGGTTCTTATGGTTTTAAATATCCCATTTATAAATATCAACACAATACTATCACAAACATTCATTTCTTAAATGAGAAGAGAAAGGCATATATGTAAGATATCAGATGTCATAATTATAACTAAGCATCCATTATCGAACATTGTCCATAGTTGATTTTGACCTCTGATGGAAATTACAACGCTTAACACTTTAGTAAGTAAAAAGGCTTTAATCTCCTACACAGGTCTGGGATTTAAACTGAAATTTTCTTGGGCTCCCCATATACGATCTAATCATTTTATATAGCTTGAAAAAAACTTGTACAAAACATTGAAAAAAAAAAATTCATTTGTGTCATTTGTTTGGGCTTACAAAAATTCCCTTGAAGAATATTTTCATAAATTAACTTCTAACCAAAAATTAATGAGGAAGCTAAAAAATAGAAATAACACGTAGAAGATAGTAGGCCTTAGTATGAATCATTGTTCTCCAAGTCCTATTCCTTTTTTTACTCCCCTACATGGGACAAGCCACTAAATTTAACTGAGTCGAGCATATCTGAGATATGATTTGATTTGTCCTATACCAAAGAGTTGATTTCTTCCTTAATTTCCATTTTATGTTGGACTAAGGATTCTTTCATCGCATTAACCAAAGAATCCATGCTTACAATCACCCACTATTATCCCTGCATCACCCGATCATCTTTTCTCATTTCATCTAGTCCTAC
Source organism: Pinus albicaulis (assembly GCA_034641835.2). Lineage (NCBI taxonomy): Eukaryota > Viridiplantae > Streptophyta > Pinopsida > Pinales > Pinaceae > Pinus > Pinus albicaulis. The sequence continues at coordinate 984,884,559 of CM076577.1, read as the reverse complement.
TACAATCCAATCTAGGTCCTATCCATGAGCCTTCAAATCATCCTCACACCCTCCTCTGTCCTTTCCCATCTCTAAGGATATCTTTGTAAACTTTCTTGGAATTCTCAAAGTTTCAACTTTAACATTTTAAATAGAATTAACAACCCCTTATGCTGAGAGGTATATTTCCATAGCGACTTGGATTTTGATCCTATGGGTAGATATGGTTTAGAAACCCTACTAGTAGATGTGCTCAGGAAACACCACCAAAAATTTTCCATTAGAGGGGAGGGGTTATTTTTATTTATCTGATCCTAAAATAGCATCCATCACTACCCTCAATATGGTAATTTGGCGTATCTTTCCCCATTGAGATGAATACCATTTCAATATCGTCAGCCCTATGATCAACTCCTATTTAGGCCTTCTCGCTGCATAGAATGGTGATACTGACTTTCTATTCCACTTTCCATACCATTACCCCATCTTCTCCAGAGTTGGACACTCCAACTTGTGGGTATCCTAACACTGCACAAGTCAAGGGGAATTATTTTTTTCAGCCAAAGTATCACATGCTCCTTCGAATGTCTATTCTTGCAACTTCAAAGGGCACAATTGGTGGATCCCTTCTGGCTTGTGTGAGTAGAATTTTCAAATACTGAGGGTTGGATGCTACACAACTTTATCTAGAACCTCTTCATGTTCGAGGATCACACCCCTAGCCAAGAAAAGGGGGCTAATGAAATTACCCTCGATTTCCCATTACTAGTGCAAGTATGGCCTCCTAAACTCATTCATTGACCATGTTTATTTTCTTGTCAAGAGAATCCAATGCCTCTGCATATGTAAGGGAGGATCCATTGTTGGAGACTCTTAAAATACGAGGAAAATTCAACCAAGCATAAATATCTAGAAATGGATTATGGTATAGGTTGCATGGACCTAGAAATTGGGGGGATTGGTATCGAAAAAAATCCCACTCTTAATCGAGGTGAATAAGAGCAAATCGAGATTGGAAAAAAAATTATTGTCGAAAACCAGGGGAATCGGTTGAATTTGGGTTGGAATATAATTTTTTTAGAGGCGAAAATGAATTTTATGGCATTATTTTTGTAGGAAAAAATATATTATTTTTTTAATTTTAAAATATTTTTTGGGCTAATTATAGAAAATTGGTGTCATATAAAAAATTTTCCCCTCTAAAATATGACAACCCTTAAATTTTTCCCATGGGCTAAGATTCGCCCCTAAAATTTTCTATGATATGTAAGACCAAGACAAAGGAAAAAATATGAAGAAACACTTTCAAAAAGACGAAATTCAATGAGAAGATAGAAATGAATCATTCAGCAGAAATTATGGAACTAATTTACTAATTCAGAAACAAGCATTAAATCCTACCAAATAAATCGTTGCTATTGTGATGCGAAACTTTGGGAAATATAACAAAAGGAATCAACTATTAACTGCTAATTACTTCAATCATGTAAAAATACTTAACAATAAAGTATGGAAATAAGAATCCACTCGGTTATAATGTAAATCTATGAAATTAAAATTGTAATTGATAACTTACTCCATTCAATTGGAAAATCTAACCATTCACAATACTATAATGTAAATCTAAGGATTCACACACTAAGCAATAAATCTCAGAATTCACACAACATCGATTATGAATTTATGTATCCACTCGGGAGAATTAATAATTTACATAAAAAAAAAATATTCATAGGAAAATAAATAAAGAATAGAAATACAGAAAATACATCAATCTTTCCAGGGACTGGGTCCACTATCTCCAGAACTAACTACCTTAAGAAATATTCAACATAGTAGATTAAATTTGAACCATTAGCTTTCATTAACACCAATGATAAGTTATGGAGGAGGCTTATAAACATAAAATAGTTATAATTTTCACATTTACAATCATTGGAATTAATCCCAAATCATTGTCATCCTCATTCCTACTGAAGGTTTGTATTTATATTACAATGTATCTCTAACATTGGAATGAGAAAGCTATCGTGCAAATCAGAAGATTCTCAGGGTTGCTAATTGAAATTACAATATATCTTAAAATAAAAAATCGTTTATTTCTTCGACCATTCCGTGAAAATACATAGGAATCCTCAATCAACAAATCAAGATCACTATAATGGTCTTCCAAGAGTATTTTTCTTCTATAGTGCTCTAAGGGAACAACATTTGTCTAGTAGTTCTATTTTCTTCACAAATTTACCCAAACTACTACTTCATGATAACTAAAATATTTAAATTAACCCACTAACAAAATGAAATACTTAACCATTATTAATTAAGTTTTCTAAATATTCTAGTTCATAAATTATTATAAACTAGAATAAACAGACTTGCAAAATAGATGATTAGCTAGAGAAACAGAGGGAAGAATCATACCAATTTTTTGGCCCACCATCACTCCCCATATTACCTTTTTTTGATGTCCTCATGCAAAGAGATGATTAAAATGTAAAAGTTTCAAAGAGTAATCTAGACAACATTGTTCCCCATAGTACCAGAATACTCTCTTCTTAGCTTCTTAGAGGGCTTATACTCTGATTTCCTCAAAAAATTATAAACAATCGGAAGAACACTATTTTGCATAGGTGCAAGAGTAGAAATAACACCTCATTTCTCCATGATTTTTTTTTTTTTAATGAGGGTAAGCAGAGGAACGTTTGGTTCACTTCTGACCCAGAGGTCAAGGCCATTTTCCCTCTAGCAATATATATCATTAGCATGTTGCCATTTAATCTAGTTTCTAGAAAAAGAAATAAAGTATTGGAATTATACATCACCAATGAAAGGACTAGCGTTTTCATCCCTCTGGTGTTCGAAGATAAATTTGGGCATATACAATTCACATGGATGGCACTTAAATTTATCATGCCACTATTGAAAGGATTTAATGAAATTGGAGACTCTATAAAAATCATTATATTTTCTAGAGAAAAAAATTTTACTTTATGCAATAAATATTGCTGAAGGAAGAACAGAACATAGTTTTTTGCTGGGCAGCTGTAGGACAGAGCATCACAATAAATGGAAAAAACTTCTTTTATTTTCTCTAAAGCTTTATGGAGTTGTATATGTGCCATTTATGTATTTTTCTATTCTTCCCTAAGCACAACATAGGCCCCATCTTCATTAGTGGACAATGCTATGAATTTCGTAATAAATATTAGAGCTCTTTCTAGGGCACTACTTCTCCTCAATACCAGTTTATAACCTCCTGTTGTTCCTCCAATATTTTATTTAATGCTTGATGGTAACATCCATGATCAATGGGGTATAGAGAGGTACAATTTCGGTCTGAGTGGCTTTGTTAATAAAAAACAACAATTATTTTTCAGAGGCTTCTTCAACTGTCATCATATTAAACCCTAACTCAGTTCGGGTTTCTATAGAAATAGTGGAAATATCCTCTATATGAATATTAGTAGAAACAATGGAAATATCTTATGTTTGTGTTTTAGCAGAAATGTAAGAGTTGTTAGTATGGACTCCAAATGTCTGTGTTTCCTGCCTCTTTGTGTAATGTTTCCTACTATTTTTTAGACAAATTTTAAGTTTCTTCAAATTCCTTTGTAGCCAATCATTTTCTTTCTTAAGAAGCCTTATTTCACGGCTCTTTTACCTTTTTGTACTTTCAACGATTCTTTAGCTTGTGTACCCAAAGTAGAAGGAATGACAATAGTATTTTCAGACTTGTTAGTTGCAGTTTGTTTGAGTGCGAGAAAAATCATAGGGCCTCTAAGGTCCTTATCATGTTTAAAAATATCAGTAAGGTCATTGCTCATCCTTTTATGTTTGGGTGATGGTGGAATTTCTTATTCATAGGGAGAGCCATTTTCCATTATGGTTTCTGCAAATTTTGCTAAATATTCTTGAGAAGAAGGGTTCCCATGCTCCTCTATGGATTCCACTATCATAATAGCTTCAAATTTTGGAGGAGAGTCTAGAAAATTTAGTGTTGGATTTATTTCCTGTAGAAACTATGAATACACTGCATCTTATTCAGTATTAAAAATATTCCCCATGTTTTCGAGTACTTCGGGTATCTCCTCCTGAATTCAAGGTGAATTGTTCTATTGGTTTTTATGAATTTCAGGAGACTTTTGGGATACATTATCCTCTGGAAATTGTGTGCCAGGGTGTGAAGAATTTATTTCTTAATCACTCTCATGGACCTCTGATTTTTAACAGGTAGGGACACTACAATAGACGCTATCATTTTCTTGGCTTTGGTGAATTTCGATGGATCTGAGGTTTTAGTTGGTTCGTGCGTGATCCTCTCAAATTCGTGTTGCACAGATTCTGTGGCATGTGTTTCAATTTCGAGTGGTGGCTCTATACTTTCAATAAAATTATCCCGGGTTATCTTCTCTTGGTTTAATTTTCTCATGAATATTAACTTTATAAGGCCATGGTGACTGATAGCTGAATTATGGTCCTTTATTTTACCAATTCTGTCAGCTCTTTCATGCAAAAAGTAATTTAAAAAGAACGGTAAATTTATGGTTACCTTTTGCAATAGCACTATCAATCACTTCAAATTTTGTGGCCGCACTACATCATACTAGCCTTCATGGGTAATATATCTCTATACAGTCTCTTCCAATTCATTCCATGGCTCTAGGAAGGAAGCTAGATGATAAATTTTCCCTTTTCGAACCAGAACTTCTCGAGGATCCATGAATGTCATCATAGCACCTTACAACCCAGTTTTCTTGTCCACCCATTTCTCTCCTTCCCTGGAGAGAGCTGTGACTTCTACTATAACTTCCTTGTTCACTATTATCTATCTAGTTCTGACTTTTGTTATTCCATGCCTCAAGTTCTGTAAAAATTATAGGGTGACTGAGTTATCAAGTCCCTGTAGCCTGGAGAAATACTCAAGCCATCCTACTTGTTCTATAATTTTTCATGCTTTTTCCGACACCTACAGTTAATTTTGTTCCCTCCAGATTGATTTTACACCCATACTTACACTTTGTTATTTATCCCTACAGAGATTTAGAAAACAAGTTTCCAGAAAAATAGAAATATGTAACAACGATCACAATATATCATGCCCAAATAAAGTTACTATAATGATTATCCATCCTAATTAAATGTGTCGACATCATGTCATGCATGCGAGAGTTGAATTCGCCCCTAATGATGAGAATGTTTGACATCAAACGTTAGTGATAGGACACACCATTGGTGCATTAAATGCATTTAATTACCATAATTATGGATGGTTAAATTAGGTAAGTTCACATGCTGCAATAATGAGGCCTATTAGGGCTGACGTATGAATATATTTTGCGACATTCGCATCATAAAGAGATAACTCATGGGAAAATGAATATGTGTCGTAAGATACCTTTGGAAGATATTATGTAATGATTTTTATCAAGGTCCCTTTATATTAACACAATGTGCATTTATATATATATATATATATATGGATAAAAATATGTTCATGTAGTGTTTTAATTACCACCTTAGTTAGTAAAATATATTTCCATATCAATTGCGGTGATTCCTCCTTTATTCATTGAATAAGGAAATTAAAAATCACTTAAGTATTGATATGGTGATTCCAAATATACTTCGATACCATAGGTAGAGCCTCTACTATGAGCAGGCATCCATAGCCTCAACATGGAAGTTTCCTTTTAACCTCTCAATACTCAAGTATCTTGTTCACTAAAACTTTTATCACTTTTTCATAAATTTACCCCAGAAGACCATTTTTATTGCATGGTGAACAGTTCATAACAATTCCATTCACTATATCTTAGAAAAGTGAAAATGTCAGCTCGTGATGAGACCTCTTGTCATTTTACTGTGATGTCAAAGGTCATTACCCTGGCTTGGTGACCATAATCTGAATTTCACTGTGTCAATTCCTATGAATATGGTAGGTTGACTCGTATTGAGACCTCCTATTCCTTTGAGGGAAAATATTTAAGGTATTTGTGTTTTTATTCCTATTTATATTTTAATGTAAATTGGTGAACGGGGTGGCTCATCAACTCCCTAAGAGTCAAGGTTGGTGTAAGAAGCATTATGACAAGTTTTTCATTTAATTTGTGATTTTCTTTCCACAATTTTATGTTTGGAAGAAATCAACATTCCATATGGAGGGAAAAAAAAAACTACTCTGGTGGCCATTAAGGTAATAGGTCATGAAAAATTTATGTTATTGATAATATCAATATTTATTGAATTTTAATTTTGATAGGTTTTTCCAATCAAATAAATTTTTCTTCATAAGGTAATTTTTAAAGTAATATAATACTTGTCACCATGATAATAAAATAATTATTCAAAACCATAAATAAAATCTTAGATTTATAAAGGAATAGCAGTTTTAAACAAAAGAACAACATTCATGTCCAAAACAAAATGGGAGTTGCTATGACAAGTAATAGTAGTTGTGACGAAGGGAAAAAACAAATGTGAAAAATAAAAAGTGGTGTCAATGGAACGAAAATCGTAATAAAAGGAACAAAAATTGTGACTTCATGAATTGAATAAGACAAAAGAGTAGGCTGTGCTGAAGGGAATGATATATTTACCCAAAGGAACAATGGTCATATAAAAAATTATGACCATGGTTAAGGAGACAATAATTGTAACAAAAGGAACAATAAGATGTGTGGAAGCGAATAATGGTCGTGACCCAAGGGACAATAGTGGAGGGGAAAATTGTGCTAAGGGGACAAAAATTATACCCAAAGGAACAAAATATCTGATTGAAATAAATAACATTTTTTCCTTAACGCAGCAACGAACACTACAAAAGAGAGTGACAATTGTCTCCAAAGGAGTAGCAACTATGTCAAAGTCAGAAAGTTGTACCAGAATAAAAAATCCCTCTTCCCTTGGTTTCTTATGATAAAAGTAAAATAAAAACTAAGCAAATTCCACGAAGAAAAAATATATACATTATGTACAATACACAAAGAATTCTTTTGAGATTTCAAGGAAATGTAGTTGTTGGGTCACCTCCCCGGTCAACTATAACCTGAAAATTAGAATAATTAATTACCATATGATAAAAGTACTCCCTTGTGAGTAGTCAATGATAAATATGTACCCAATTTCCATTTTCATGAAAAGAGGTATTCGACCCATCAATGATAGTTAGGTTTGTTGTAACATTATCATGAAATTTGGTGATTGGGTACGATCTGAGCCTTCTCGTCTAAAGTTTTCCTTGAAAGTCTTGAAATATGGAATCATACAACAAAGCCTATTACCCTTTATAAAATGTATCATGTTTAATTAGATGACTATGACACTTGGCCCTCTACTGTTGGATAAAATTTGTGCATTGCAAGTCTAATAGGCACGCTTTGTCCAATTGATTCAACTACTGCAAGCATTGCTTCTATGCTTTTGTAAAGTCCAACTGACCTTCTTGTTCAGTTTTAAGAGTATTTATTTGAAACTTTATTGGAAAAATAGCTTTACAAAAAAGAAGATGATACGGTGTGTGGTCAGTAGCATTGCACCATCTTATCTGGTAAGCACATAAGGCTTATCATAAATTTAATTTCCTAATTTCAATGGTCTGTGGATAATGTATTTGTTAAAATTTCCTCCAGGACTTCATTAGTGCTCTCCATTTTTCCATTTTTCTAGGGGTGGTGTGGAGAAGTAATTTTGTGCTTAATATGATAAATTACAAGTGTGGCTAAAATATCATGAGCGCTAAATTTTTCTCTGCCATCTGTTATTACTTCTCTTGGTAATTTGTATCGCATGAAAAGTTCAAATAAGAAATTGATAATTTCTTCCTTCGTAGCCTTTTAAAGGGCTACTTCTTCCACCCACTTAGTCACATAGTCTATGTGGACAAGGACATATGATTTTTGGTTTAATGGTGGCTTAAAAGTACTCATGAAGTCTAATGTCCATATCTCAAAAGGTTCTATTATAATTTGTGGCTGCAGAGGCATTTTGCATGCTTGCCCATGGCGGCCCATTCTTTAGCAACTATCAGAAATATGGACATATTTTTATGCATCCTTAAACATGTCTGGCTAGTAATAGCCCATTTTTAGTAGCTTATGTCTAGTAATACAATAAAAAAAATGCCTACTACAATGCTCATCATGACATCCTTTAAAAATATGATAGGTTTCATCTTCTCTCATGCACCTGTGAACTTGAAATTGACAACCCATGTGGAAGAGATATAGACCTATCGAGGAAAATAAAGTGCTACGTTGAACAACCAATTTGCTCTCCCGTGGTGACAAATGTGCTGCAAATTTTCCTCTTGCAAGGTAATTCGCCACATCAGCATACTAAGGTTTCTTTATTGTCATGGAAAACAAATGCTCATCTGGAAACTTCTCATACACAAGTGATGGATCAATTATTTCAGGTACTTGAGACAAGAAATTTGCAATGAGATTTTCCTTTCCTGGATGATCCTTGATGGTAATATCAAAATCCTGCAATAACATAAACCATCGAATCATTTGACCATTAGTAATAGGCTTGTTAGCTAAATATAAAATAGTAGAACGATCATTGTAAAGTAAAAATGGATATACTGTTATATAATTTCGAAATTTATTGATAGCATATATAAGAGATAAAAAATCCTTCTTTGTCACTCTGTAATTTAGTTCATCCAGTGTAAGATTCTTCTATTATAGTAAAGGGAATATGGTTTCTTTTCTTACTCCTATCCAAGAGAAATGCCTATTGTTTTGTATAATGCATCTGAGGAGATATGGAAAGGAAGATTCCAATTCAGTCCTCTCAATACCGGGGTTGTTGAAGACAACTTCTTAAGATCTAAAAAAGTAACATCGCATTTTCCATTTATTATAAACTCAATGTTACCTGTTAAAATATACAATGGTGTAGCTATTTTTGATAAATGTTCTATAATCTGTGATAATATCTAGAACATCTATGGAAATTGCATACCTCAGTTTGTCTACATGGTCTGGGTAACTAAGAATTACCTTCATCTTTGTTGCATCCACCTGAATTCCTTCAGCATAAATATAATGTCCTAAAAGTACACCTTTGGTAATCATCATATTACATTTTTCCTGGCTAAGGTATAGTCTAGTAGAAATTCTTCTTTGAAGCTCTTTCTCCAAATACTTTAAATCTGGATAAAATTCATCACCATACGGAGTAAAGTTATCCATGTAAAATTCAAGTCCTTCAATAATCAAATCAGAAAATATTCTCAAGATTTTTGTCTAAAAAGCGGTAGGTGCATTACATATCCAAAAAAGTAAAATTATATATGGAAATGTTTTTCATCGGGAGGTAAATGTGGTTTTATCTTGATCTTCAAGAGCGATTTGGATTTGATTATAACTGTTGAAACCACCTAGGAAGGAGAAAAACATCTTCCTAGCAAGAGTGTCAAGGACTTGGTCTATATGGAAGGGGGAAATGGTCTTTCTGGGTATCCTTATTAAGTTCTCTATAATCTATGTAAATTATTTACTTCCCATTTTTCTTGGGGATGAAAAATAATGGAGAAATTCACTGGTTCTTTGAAATGGGTTATATAGAATTAACATCCAATAGTTTCTCTAATTCTTGTTTTGCTATATCCTTGAGATGCAGATTTAATCTTCTCTGGGGATACCAAATAGCGCAGGCATATTTTTTTAAATAGATATGATGTGTACATAATTGTGGGTCAATTCCCTTCATATCCAAATAATCTAAGGAAAAATATAGTTCATATCTGCGAATAATCTAGATCAATTTTTTAGGTTGCTAGTCATCCATATTGGCATTACTATTAACGGTTTTACCTGTCTCAGTTTCATTTGGTATGCTATTATGAACAAAATTTGTGGGTATATGATTTTCATTTGGAATTTCTATTGGATCTTTCTGTGCTTTATTATAAATTATGGCTTTTAGAATTTGACACGTTGGGTTCCCTATGGAAGCCGGTCAGTTAATGAGTCCACTAATTACATCACCTTTTGTCTCATTTCTAAGTTCAAGGGTTTATTTTAACGTAAGAGGGGAGAGAAATTTTTATTCTTGGTATCGATGTGGGCATGTCTAATAGTTTTCAATAAGTGGGTTGGGTTTACAAGGAAAATATAGGATGACATTTTTCATGTTGTTTTCCCTAGTAATTATCAAATTTAGAGTTTGGAAACCTATATATGTGTCTGTTGTTTCCAACCATGGCCTCTGTAATATTAGACGCTTCCCTTCCAATCTATTCCTTAGATTGATAACCAAAATATCTACTAGGTATTTCGAGGAATCTACAGAGACAATACTATCTTCTAGGGTACCTTCGGGTTTGACTACAAATCAATCAACTAATTCCAATAAAGTTGAAGTTGGCTTCAAGGATGTGACGCAAAAAATAATACAGACCTCATGCGCCAAAATATTGATTAATTCTCCTAAATCTACTGGGGTATTTGGAAAGGTGTAAGCCTCAAATTGGATGGTTATTACTTGGTTTCCTAGGTCATCACACTTGAAATGTACCTATTTTCCTAAAACGATTTCAAATAAAGTTCATACGACATGAAATGTTGATGGGTATTTGGGTTTGCTTGCAGGCTTATTACCACATAATTCATTGATTTTTTTAGCATAGATTGTAACATCTCATACAGCCTGAAGTTGCGAAATATTTATGCACAATTTTTTTTAATTCCCCTATGAGATCGAAATCAGGATAAATAGCAGGTATAGTCTCCATGAGACTTTCAAGGTATGAAGTAGAAACATTTTTAATATTATTAGAACCATGTTTCTTGATTGTGGCATCGATAGGGTCAGAAATCATTATAGTTGTATGTTTTTCTACAGGTTGCTCCTCTATGTGAGTTTCATTGTCTTCCGGTTCTTGGTTATCTTTGTCTTCTTTGGAGAAAAAAACTTGCCCATATCGCAACCATAATTCATTAGATTTAAGAGTATTTTCTTCAGAGTCTGGGATTTTGATAATTGAACTTATTGGATGGGTTTAATACTTAGATTAGGATTCGGCTGAGCTCGTAATTGTGGACGTATTCAGGATTACGGGTTCAATGGTAACTAAAATGGAGCTTGTAACAATGGTTCAGACTGGGGAATGATCCCAACAAGCAGATTTATTGGTCCTGCGAGGCACTGCAATTTTGAGGCCACATTAATTTTTGCGTGGGTGAATTAATCAATTGTAAAGGATGCAGGTGATTGGATGCGTTCTGCCATGATGGAGAAGTATATTGTGAGTTGGGACATAATGGCCAACAAATGGTTTATTTTTCCAGGTCAGTGTGGTAATAGGCTAGGATTTCCAGGTGGATTTAAAAGAAGGATGTCCCTTCCATGCAGATCTAGGAATTTTTTATTGCATATTATATCTTAAATAAAACAAAATATGGATCTTACATCACACCTAAAGGATAGGCCTTCCATTTTTTTCATTTTTCTACAAGATATGATGGTTCTGGATCTTCCTCACCTTCTTTTAACATAGCCTTGAACCATGGAAGTTTTGGAAATTGGTCTGTCGGATGATCTTTGGGGAAAATAGTGCATGTTTAAACAATATCGAGTCACCATTCCTGTTGGTTGCATTTTTTTCTATAAGGAGGAAAAAATATGGCTAAATCGCATTCCACTTCAACTTGTTTCTGTCTGGCGTGCAAAGCATCTGACTATGTAGTTAATGTGCCCAAAATATCAGTCTTAGAATTTTCCTAAATATTACCAATTTTTGCTCGAGTTACAGCACCACTCGAGACTTTGCTGGTTCAAGTGGGGGAGTCCTGAATTTTGGATCGCACTCGCGTACTTCCTCGTGATCACCTGATACACAATTTAACAATATTGACATATTCTTCTTGATAAATATTAGCTTTCCCCATCAAATTGAGTGTTTCTATCCATGCATTTTTCATGCATTTAATTAAAGAAGCTTTAAGTACTTCCTTTGGAAAGGTGGCATAAGGTCATTTTTGTAGGTTGAAATGAAATATGTCAATGTATTCCTCTAAGATTTCACTATCCTTTGTATTAATCTTAAATATTTAATCTTTTAGGTCTCTAGATCGATAGTAATCTTGATATTTGGTATAAAAAAAAAAATTCATCGTATCCCAAGGATCTATAGTGCCTCCTCCTAACCCCATGAACCACTTTAAAGCTTCTCAATTCAAGGTAGAATGAAAAATTTTCAGCTTTTGGGGATCAAAGGTGTAATCAAACACTCTACACAAAATATTGAACTCGAATAAGAAGACATTAGGATCCTCAGAAGTCTTCCCAGGAAAAGTTGAAATAATTTGTTGTGGGAAGGCATTCATCGGAGTATTGGTCAATGGGTCAACTATAGGATATTATAAGGTCATGGTCTGGACTTGGGGTACTACACTTTCCATTTGGTAAAAAAATCACAATAATTTTTAGGGATTTCGTAGTGAAGAAGTACTATTTGAGAAGGGGGATTTTGATTGGTATCCAAATCTCGAAGGAGTTTCACTACCCTGCCTTTATCAGGAATTTCATATTATTTTTCTTCAACAGGAATCACAAGAAGTTCATATCAAAAAACTTATAGATCTATCTCAACAGATTTTAATTATATTCCACTTGTTTCTCCCTCCCCTTCTTTCAAGTTAGAAGAATTCCCCTCATGCTTTTTAGGAGAACTAGAATGTTTGATGGTTGTATCTTGAAATATTTTCCCAAATATTTGATTTTGCTATGAATCTCAATGTGAGATGTAGTTTATGACTCTATTTCTTGAGGTGTAATGGTAGAGCCCTTCCTTGATACTGTTTGGGGACCTACTTACGATTGAGACTGATATTTTGGAATTATTTTATCTATGAAGATCGATCTCCCAACGTTCACTAGGCCATGGGTTTTTGTGGATTTTTATAAAGGGTTTTTTTCTCTTACTACCTTTTTTTTATTCTTCTTCCTATTCATACACACCTACATAATTTCAATTGTATTAACCAAATGTGGCACTAGCACAAGCTCTTTACTTGGTGCATGCATAGGTTATTATCTTCAGTCTTCAATATTTGACCCTTTAGCGACACAATCTATCACTCTTTATACAACCTTCCCAAAAACAACGCAAAAATGTTGGGTGCTAAAATGTTCCCAAGGAATTAACTCAATCCACTATTAATTAATATTTCAACCTTGAGTTTGTCCTTTTGTTACATGGTTGTCAGATGGGAGTCTATGGAGGGATAGTGCTTCAAATTACAGGAATATATGCAAGACCAATACAGAGGAAAAAAATTTAAGATTGCTTTGAAAAATAATAATTTAAATATGCAAACATAACTAAATCATTCAGCAAAAATCATGGAACTAAATTACTAATTTAGAAATGAGAATCAATTGCTACCAAATCAATCATTCCTATTGTGAAGCGAAAATTTAGGAAATCTAACAAAAGGAATCTACTACTAACTACTAATTACTTCAATCATGTATAACTAATTAACATTAAATTATGGAAATAAGAATCCACTCTATTATAAAGTAAATCTACGAAATACAGATTGTGATTGAAAACTTACTTAATTCAATTGGAAAATGTAACCATGAACAATACTAAGATGTTAATTTAACTATTTACACAGTAAGAAATCAATCTACGAATTCACTCTAGGAAATTATGAATCCATGAATGCACTTTGCAGAATTAATAATTTAGATAAAAACAATGATTATTCATAGTAAAATAGATAAATAATAATAATACAAAAAAGACAACAATCGTTTGAGGGATTCGGCCCACGATCTTCGTAAGTAACTACCTAAAGAAATATTCAACACATTCGGTTAAAGTTGAACCATTAAGCTCTCATTAAAATCAAAGATAATTTACAAAAGAGGTTTGTAAGCTTGAAACGATTATATTGTTCACTTTTACAATCATTGTAATTAATCCAAAATCATCGTCATCCTCGTTCTCACTAGAGGTTTGAATTTATATCCCAGTGTATTTCTTTGATTGTTCTATGCAAATAGATAGGAATTCTCAATCAAATTTCACTAATAAGTCCAACGCTCATCCATAAGTAGTTTTCTTCTAGAGTGCTCCAAGGGAATAATATTTGTCCAATAGTTCTATTATGTTCACAAATTTACCTAAATTACTACTTTATAATAAATGAAATACTCAAATTAACCAAATAACGAAATGAAATACTAAATCATTATTAATTGTGTTTGAAAAATCTTATATTTCTCAAGTTATTATAAAATAGACTGAAAATACTTGCAAAATAGTTTTTTAGCTAGAGAAACAAAGGGAAGAAACTTACCAATTCCATTTCCCAACAATCCTAAAGCCCTCAAGCTGCAATTAGGGAACACTCTCGCTTTGTATTATTCTATGCACCTTTCGTTCTCTAATCTTACTTATGACCTTGTGCTAGGAGTACATCGGATCCCCCTCCATCAGAACTTTCCTCATGGGCATTTGCAGAGCATTTGTGGAACCCTTATCCTTCTGATATGCTGACCTATGATATAACATCATGAAAGCATCATCCCCCCACATTGTGCCTCTACAGTGTTTCCGTGTGTCGCCTACATTTTCCTCACTAGGCCACCCTAATTACCATGTGTCTTGCCATACCTCCACGTCATGCTGAAGTCATTTTCCAATTCAGATTTTTGAAGCCAATCTCAGGCTGCCGCCTATCTCACTAGAGGAGAGAGAATATGACTTGCGAGACCTTGGATTCATTGTAGAAACATTTGTTAATTTCTATTTTTAATTTATCTTCATTTTTTCCTCTTATCAACATGTTGGATATCACAATTTATTAAACCATATTTTTCAAGAAGGTTTGATATTCTAGACCTTCAATGTTTTGATATCCCTGGCCTCTAATATTCCGATATACTAAACCTTTGATATTCTGATCTGTCGATATTCACCGACCTCCGATATTTTAAATCCTCCATATTTTGATGCTCCAATATACTCCAGCTTCTGATTCTCTAATATCCTCTAGCTTCCAATGCTCTGATATCATAAACCCCCAATATCCAATATCTCGAACCTTCGGTAAATCCTACAATGATGCTCCAAACTCTGATATTTCATCCCTCTGAAGGCTTCAAGTCCTTAGATTTAGGAGACCATATATTTTGATCCAGGAACCCATTTTTGGACTTACTAATATCGTTTTAAAGCTCTTTGAGGGCACTTTCCAATGGGTAACGTCCGATGTAGAGTTACAAGACATTTTATACCTCTGAGGTGACTTCAAACATTATTCCATACTATGCTTTTGTATCTTTCTTCTTGTTCTTGGAATTCTTACGCCCCAACTATTGTAGCTATCATGTAATGTCTTTTTAATAAGCCTGTTACTATCATGATGCACTATGAGAATTTTGTGAAACCATCTCCAAAAATAGAAGAAAATAGATAGCAATGCCTTAGAAATAAGCCACTTCAAGGGGGAAACCTCCAATACATTACATGAATGAACAATTCTTGGATGATACAAATGAAAAAACCTCCTCTCTATATATAGGAGTCCATGGGGCCACAATCAAATCCTTGCCGACCTATCAATAATAATGTAAGGGCACAATAATAACAATATGGGGGTTATAGGGGTACACAATAACAATAAGTGGGGCTATAATAACATAATAAGAGACTACAATAGTAATATAGGAACCTAACATGCCCCTCTCCGTCAAACAAGTGTTGTCCTAAATGCTTGATTATTTCTTGATGCTTCTGTATAAAATTCTCATCCTCCCATGTGGAATATTCTACAGGAAAGTTCTTCCACTTGTTGAGATACTCTGAAATTGATCATACTTGTTGAGTTCTTATTTCTATGACTTCTTCAAAACTTCTTTCAATGTGATGTTGATCTTCATGTTGCTTCATTTGATTCTGCACCAAAGTTAGATTATCCTTTGAGAGTTGGATAACTTTTTGTTGATGCTCGATGTGATCTTCCACTACTTTACCATCCATATTAGATTTTATTTTATCCTCAAAACCATCCAACTTAGCCTCCATTTCTTCTTTTAAACCATCTATGTCATCTTTGGTTGCTCTTTGTAAGATCGAAATTTGTTGCACTTGGTACCATAATTTTGATATATCATACTACAATTATTCCACTTCAGGCGTTATAATATAGTTTTATGAGGGATTAATGGGCATGGAATTATTTTTAGGTGGCATTTTGGAACCCAAAACTGATATCTATGCTTCAATATGCCCTTGGAATCACTTCAAACTGATTTTTCACACAATACTTATGCAATTTGGAAAAAAATATACACACCTTTTACTTGCTTTTGAGGAGCTCGATATTGAAATAAAATTATCACTATAATTGCGGATCCTCAATATCTAAAATTAATTTATGTACTAGCCCTATGAAACTTCATTCAAATGCCACAGGTCTGAACTGATTTGGATTCTTCAAGGAAAATTTATGTCCAATCTCCCATAGTGACCTAATTATGGACTGGTTCAGTAAAATGAACTTGTACGACTTGGCACGTGTCACCGTTTCCTCCTTCGGCTCTGAAATTGTTAGAAAAGAAACGAATGTCTGTGTAATTGTAGCTAATTTTTGCAACATTCCAATCCGATGCTCAGAGATAAGGTTATGAAGATTTTCCCACGATCACCTCTTTGAGATGAAATTCAAGAGCTTGAAGAAGCCCTAGCTTCCAAAGACCATACCTTTGAAAATATTGTGAACCAAACTCTGAAATTTTGGGAAGGTGTTCATCAGGATTTTAGATTTCCACTCTAAACAATTCAACTTTTGAAACTTCACAAAACAAAATTACAGTGAAAATGCCACGATGACCTGTTTAGGTTAAACTCAAGAGCCTGCAAAATTCTCTAACTTCGACGGGTCATATCTCTGAAAATGTTGTGAACCAAGCTTTGAAATTTTGCGAAGATATTCCTTAGGATTTCGACTTCACACTCTAAAGATTTCAGTTTCTGAACCTTCGTAAAAGAAAAATTATAGTGGAAATTCCACGATTACCTGTTCAGAGCAGTGGAACCCTAGAATCCAAAGCTTTAATACCAAATGTTGTGAAACCAACTCCAAAAATAGAATAAAAGAGATATCAACGCCTTAGAAATAAGCCACTTTGAGGGGCTTGCCTCCAATACATTACATGAATGAAAAATTCTTGTATGATACAAATGGAAAAACCTCCTCTCTATATATAGGAGTCCATGGGGCCACAATGTAATCCTAGCTGACCTAAGAATAATAATGTAAGGGCAAAATAATAACAATATGGGGGTTAGAGAGGTACAACAATAGAAATAAGGGGGGATATACTAACATAATAAGAGACTACACTGGTAATATAGGGACCTAACAAAGAAGCCTATGGATGTCAATGGGTGACAATGGACTTTTAACACTAATCATCATTGAATCTTGTTGACCTTAATGCCAACACTAAAAAAACCACCCATTTTCAAACAATTTCAATCAACATGATTTCGGTATGAATAAATTTACATTCTAAACTCTTACCACCATATACATATTGGATTCCATTTTTCTACCTATGTTCTAGACCATTTGTATGTACCTTTTCAATCTAGAAAACAACTATATCTTCTAGAATGTGTGTTGATTTCTGACAATGTCTATTTCTTTGAAAACTTTTCAATTTCTAGCCTATATATCATATTTCTATAGTAGTAAAAGTTTCGTGACAAGCTATTAAATATGTTTAATTTTTATACTCATTTACTTGATACACAGTTTCCTTAGTATTTTATTTTTACATTTTATGTTTTTTGTGTTAAAAATTTAAGTGTGATTTCGTTAAATATTCTTAGTTTAGTAATTTTCCAATGTAGGTAGTTGCTTTTGCCTGTTTTTTTCGTTGGTATTGGAAATTATTCTTATTACACAACTTTCCAAAGGATGATTCTAACAACTCAAGATTCAACCTCCCTTGAAGAAATGACTATTTAAAGTAAATAGTTTTCTGATTTTTAATTCCTCCTAAAATTTCCATTTTGTAGATATTATTGCAAATATTTTAGTTTTATCCCCACATTTCATATTTTTTTCTATGTTCGCAAGTTACTGATGGTTATGAGATTTTCAAGTCCAAGATTATGATTTCTAGTATTTTCCAATATCTTCAGTGTTTCATAGTGATGTATACCCCAATATGGGAAGTGTGCCCCCACATTTCATATGTTTTGAGGATGGCAGGAAACCCAATTAAATGTTTCCTCACGTGCCATTTGGGATAAATTCAAGGAAGCACGTGGGACAACATTTCCCTCATGTAGGGAACATGTTTCCCCAGAAGGGTGATATCTGAGCACTCCCTCTCTCCCAGAAGGACCCCAAGGCACTTCCCGCCATATTTTTTTCTAACAACCCATGAATATAGAAAAAAATAATGGATAACTTTGAGGAGTCTATGAACTTCGTAATTAATGGTACTACTAAATTCATTTTACATAAATTTTCAAGGCTACCATTAATTGCTTTTGGATGTTTGAGAGTGGTTCTAATTTCATCGTACTTCATTTAAAGAAAGTAGAGTTTCATATTTCATTCAGACTTAAACGTACATAAAATTGTTTAGGATTTATTTATTGGAAAGATTATTTTTTTTCCACTATATCACACAATGAAAATTTGCATAGGATGAATTGTTAATATTGAGTTTTTATAATAATAAATATTATTATAACTTATAATTCTAGTGACAAGGACCTCTATCCTAGGGAGCTTGATGTCCCTGTGTCCTTAATAAATTTTTCTAAAATTTTGTATGCTCCAACATGTCCCCTTTCTGTATCTCCTGGTTCATTTTCTCCCCCATTCTAGGAACTTGGTGGAACATAGATATTTTCCCTTTGTCAAGTCTCTTTCCAAACCCTTGAAGTTGTAAAAATATATAAAATAAGATGAGCATGATGCCTAATTTAAGCATAGTCTTTTAAGTAAAAATAACGTCTTTGCATTTCATGGCATCATATTTTTTTTTTTTTTTATTACATTTTTTCATTTTTCTGGGTTACAATTAAAAATTTGTAATACTATTATTGGTTGTATCTACATAGGAATATTTTATGTGGAATGCTACGTTGATGCCTTAGAGAGCTTCATAGATGATAGTTCTCAGTAAAATTTAAGTCTATCATAGGGTGGTGGAGAGATAGAATTGAATGGATCCCAAATGGAGAAGGTTATTCTTCCATAAACATTAAAGGTATGTTGGTCACTTATGTCTTCACTATTAAAAAATCATTGATGATTAGTCAATAGATATTTTTTTCTCTCGTCAATTAAATATCAACCAAAAATTCAATTTTTTCATTGTGATATTCTCTTGGCTTGGAATGAATTTTGATAATGAAAGATCCAAATACTCCATCTCACATGTTTTTACATTCAACTCAGAAAAGAAATGTTGAGGTGTTTCAACGAAGATGGTAACAATTGTATTCATGAAATTGCAGAGCTTGTTCTATGTGCAATTTAATATCATATTTTTGTATTCAAATTGTTATCATATGTAACTATTTGTTATTGGAATTTTATTTTTTTTATTTAATTTGAGTGATTTATTTCAGCCTAAAAACAAAGTATATATTCATTGGAAATGAGCTGCATAGATAATGATATATCATTGCAATACATAGATTGACAGTGCCATCCTTATGTAAAAGATGAGTCTTGATGAGATTTAGTTTGTCTTTAAAGTATGAATTTATACACCAAAAAATTCAATACCAATATGATTATTTTATTTTGATTAATTTCCTAGTCAACATGGATGTATGGCATGTTGCGAAATTTATTACAAGAAGATGAGTTAAGGAAAACCATAGAGGGGATGGCTTCAAATGCATTGCGATGTGTTGTTTTTTCCTACAATAAATATGATCTTCATACCGTGCCAAATGAAAATAAATTCCAATTATGTAAAATTAATCAAAACAATCTTACCCTTTTGGAAATAGTTGGGATGAATGTAATTATTTTAAGGACATGGCCATTTATTCATAAAATTCGTTGTAGGCTATTTATGTTATACTGCATTTATGTATCTGATTGATACTAATAACGTTATTTTTCCCATTAAAATGATGAATACTGAAAATAAATGACTATAGACTTAGGTTATTACTTTATATGTTATGATTTTATCCCACAATAAAATAATTTCAGAATATTGTACTTTAGAAACTCGATGAGTAGGAAAATTATTTAATAGTGAACATTTCTATTACAAGATTTGCTATATATTAAAAATAAATACTACCTATATAAAACAATGTTGGAGAATACAGTAATTTTTTTTCATGTTGGATATGTAAGAGTAAGAATATGACTTAGAACTATCATCTACATGTAGAAAGGTTCTAGTCTCTTTTGTGTGTGCTTGTCAGTTTGTTAAAATAGCCAAATTATATTACAGGACTATGCAACAGTGGCTAATTTTTGCATACAAAATTATATTTGGATGGGAGTTATCACCCAGCCAAACCTAACTTTTAGAAAATATGTAGAAACTGCATTTTAGAACAATATGTTGTCTTATCGAAAAAATTTTAAGAAATGTTTTTCGAATGTTTTATTTTGTGGGGTAAACACCCACAAGGGATTTGAGGCTTGAATCTAAAAATTTAAATAATACTTAGTAGCAAAATGATCAGAAATTTATCCTCTCCTCATAAGCATAAATGCATGTTTTTTGAATGTTGAATATTGTTTGTGTTATCTTATTTTTCCATAAGTTCTTGTTACCACTAAGCATGTCTCCATACCCATTCATTTTTCCTTATTATTCTTTTCACCTTTTTCTATGTCCAATGTGACACTAAATGTTCAACTGTACACAATACATGCATACCTAGTGTAAAAACAACTATGTAGATGTGACAAAATGTTTGTGTAAAGGGAATATTTGAAGATACTATCATGTGTTCTTGAATTAATATTGTTCTTTGAATGGTTATTACATGATAGGTGTGTTGTGAAATATACTAAATTTGCATGCTTTTGTATTCACCAAGCAAATAATCAATGATCAATACTGTCTATGTTGCCAGTAAAAGATTAGCATGTTGAGTAAAAAGACCATATGTATGGATTCATGGTATTCCATATAACTATGTAGAAGATGGTTTCTAGAAGATCATGTAAATTTTATGGCATGAAATGCAATGAGAAGTTAGTATAACACTTCATCTTTTTAAATTCCCATTATATACGAATTTTGAGAAATATGTTTTCTTAAAATGTTATGGATTGGTTATTTGACTTAGCTTGTACCAACCTTCATTATTTTATTCTTATTAAGTCATTTTTATAGGTTTCCATAATCATTGCTGATAAAATTTGCATATCAAAAGCTATAAGTGTTGAATGTGGCATATTCCATGTAGGATAGCATTTAAGAGAGAATACAATCAGTGAAGGGAAGCTTTTTAAAAAATACACTCATGAACAAGAGGGATTGAACATTATGCAAAAAAATGATGTCAGTATGCATGTACAAATCCTTCCTTTCCAATAGACACAAACAAGTGAAAAAGGAAAAAAGTATGCCTACAACAACTTCTTGTAAAGGAAAATTCTAATGTGAAGGCCATCATTTTGTTTGTATGTACGCATGGGGACTTCAATCAATGGGACATTAACATGCCACGTGCATTTTTTCTATACTAAATAATACCCCTAATTTGACTACATATTGGAACAATGTCAACTATCAAATGGGCACTATAACGAGTACCGTTTTTTTTGAGGTAGAAAAAAATTATCCGACTTTGAAAAGTGTTGATTCAGAGTACACCTTTTTTGGAGAGCATATTTTTGACACTTCAATTTTTCTTATGTATCAAATATGATTTTTTTTTTAAATGTTAGTGATTTTCATGGTAATTTTGAAAGGTGTTGATGTAGCATCAACCCCTTTTTTTAGAGAGCTTATTTTTGACACTTTAAATTTTCTAATATATTAAGCGTGGATAATTTGTTTCAAATGTTAGTGATTTTGATGTGGATTTTGAAAAACATTAGCATTCGTTTTTGAAGAGATATTTTTGAAACTTGAATTTTTCTTATTTCCTAATTATGCATGATTTGTTTATTTCAAAATTTGATTTTTTAAACATTTTTCAAGTTGTTGAACTCTGTGAAAAAAAATTAAAATTAAAATTAAATTCTCGAGAGAAAAAAAATATAAAAAAACACACAATATAAAAAATAATAACAAGTAAATAAAAATATATATTAAAACATAAAAAAGAGTAAGTATATATATATATTAAACATGGCAAAAAAAAAACAAATATAAATACTTATATAAAAAGCACAAAATAAAAATCTAACATAAAAAATTAAATTAAAAACCAATATTATCATTCATATATGTATATATATATATATCCAAATAAAACATAATATAAGAAAAAACTAAAAAAACTAACCAAAAAATAAAAAAGAAGATATTAGTTAATTCAAATAAAAAAATAAAATAAAAAACCATAAAAAATAAAATAAAAAACATAAGAAAAAACAAAAATATTTAAAAAAAAAAAAAAAAATAGAAAAAAAAAACAATATAAAAAATACACATTTAATAAAAATAAGATTAAAAGTAAAAAAATATTAAAAATCACCCAACCAACAGCCCAACGGGCTAGGGTGGCAGCCTCATTCCTCGAATCGGGCTACCATCCAGTGGGACCCGGGGGTGGAAACCCAATTATTGGAATCAGGATGCCACCAAGGAGATCCATTGGCCCATGAGGTGCATGATTTTTAATTTTAATTCTATTTGTTTTTCATTTTATATTTTTAAAATGCTTATCACTGATTGATTTTATGCCCTTTTTTTTTCAATTTTATTTAATTATTTTATTACTTTTAATATTTTTTAAGTTTTGTTAATGATTTTTTCTTTTCATTTTTTTTATTTAAATTATCAAATATCATTTTTTTTTTCTCATTTATTTATTATTTTTTCTTAAAATATGTTTTTTTTTTCAATTTTTTTTTTAATAGCTTTTTTATTTACTATTATTTTTTTAATATATATTATTTATTTTTTATCATTTATAACTTAATTTAGAATTTTTTTTACATTTTTATGTCTGTTTTTTGGGTTCACACACACATATGCCAAGTTTTTTAATTTTTTTTATGTTTTATTGTTATTGACTTGTTATTATTTCTTTTTTAAAAAAATTGTTTTTTTTATCAATGTTTTAATTTTTGTTTTAATTTTTTTTGTCATATTTTATAAAAAATTTTGTGTTTTAATATATACTTTTATTTACTTATTATTATTTTTATAAAATTTGTGTTTTTTTTATTTTTTTTCAATGTTTTAATTTTTTTTTTTCGTACAGGGTTTGTATCAATTCTCAACTAGCAATCTCATCCCATTATATGTCAATTTGATAGTTGATTTTAAATTTTTCTTTATAATGCATTGAGTGTGGCCCCACAACATGTAAATTTCATGGTTGGTCTTTATGTTTTCATTACGACAGGCCAGTTCGTGTAGAGTGTGTGTCAATTTCATGATTAATTAATTTTTAAATATTTGTTGCAATGTATCGAGTTTCCTTAATATATGTTTTTTAATTCCGTTATAAGCATAATTGTAACTAGATTGTGGGTCAATTTCGTATTTTTTTTAAAATATTTGTTGCAATGTATCTTGTTTCCTTAATATATGTTTTTTTATTCCTTGATAAGTATAATTGTAACTATATTGTGGGTCAATTTCATATTTTTTTTTTAAATATTTGTTGCAATATATCATGTTTCCCTAATATATGTTTTTTTATTCCATTATACATATAATTGTAACACCCTTGCTAAAATATGTAAATGTTTTATCTTAAAGCAAAAGACTTGGTAAAAAATGTGGGGCAAGTGGATCGTAAAACATAAATGTTATTTTCATTTAATGGAATTTACTTCTATAAATAATCCAAGATATGAAAACCATAACATTATGAGAAAAAGTGATAAAATAGAGTTTCATTTACAAGACAATTAAGATATTTATTCCTCTCCCTATACATACATAATCTCAATAGGGACAAGGGAGCCAAGAGGATGAGAGGGAAGCAAACTTGTCGAAACCTTGGAGACTTTACATGGTTGGAGGGTGTCCAAAAGAGGAGATGAAGATTTAAGCTTTGGAACCTAAAACAGGACCTTGTTGAAGGTTGGAACAATGCTACCACTTAGGGAATTCTTGATCTAGTTGGTGGTGAGTGGAATGCCTAAGAAAGATTTATGAGTCAGATTTCTTAAGGTTGACTGATAGGAATTTTCATGCCTTTGGATAGACATTACTAGGTTTATGTCAGACAACTATGTAGGGAGGAAATTGGATTGGGGGAGTGTGTTATGTTATGAAGACAAAGTACTAGTTGGTTGGGTGGATCACTACATTTTTTGATAATTTCTTGGCTAGTTCACACATTGTAAATATATAAGTAATGTGGATTTGTTTATGATGTATATTATTTTGTTCTAGATGTGATTTTGTTTTTGGTTATATTAAATTTTTCTTCAAAAATAGTGAATTTTGATCAATGAATGCAACCATAATATTAAGAGGATTGTAAATTAGTTTCTCCTTGAGGCTAGTTGGGTTGGCAACAACCCTGAGATAGTCCTAAATACAAAAAGAAGAGTGTGAAATTAATTCTTGAGCTTAGGAATCCGCTGGGAATTTTTTAGGCCAATAGAAATAAGAGAATTATTCTAACATGTGAGACTATCCTTTAAAAACACAAAAAAAATACAATAATAAACCAAAAAAAACATAAACATATGGACATGGGAATCTCCCAAATATACCTTTGTAAAAAAAGAAAAATATCAAAAATTGTATAAAAGTGGTATTATGGAGTGCAGGAAAATAACTAAAGAAAGTATTTATAGTGACTCAATTAACTAATATCTAATAATTAGGCACATTTAAAAAAGAATTATTGGTAACAATCATTAAAATAACCCATTATTACTTGGGGTTTATAAACTTCAATATAACCAATAATACCGATAAGGGATATCGTTTTTGTTAAGAAATAGAATCTATTCATGGCTAGAAAATTAGAAGGAAATTATATATAAGAATATTTATTATAGCCTTGATGTGCGTCTTGTATATCCAGCAATTTTACAAGTTGTTGGGGTCCAAAATTTGCAATTGAACTGATCTAGACCCACTAACTTCCATCTAGCTGAAAAAATTTAATAACCAAATCAAGCCTCAGCTACGAATAAAACATAATAGTTTGGAGAAAGGTGATGTGTGCCCTGTACACAAAGAGAGGATAATAGTAAATAGTCGTTTTGTGTAACTCTCTAAATTTACACGTCAAGCTTTGTAACTTCCAAGGAAAATAGGAGTCGGGGATTAGTATTTTCATCACAAATATGCTAAATACATTAGTTGAGCCATAAGAGACCAGAAATTATTACAGTAGGTAGACCTTCACGCGTTGAAGGAACCCGTGATGGAAGCTCGTTGAGTAATTGAAATGACGTCAACCCATGGTCGTGGAGCCGACCTGAAAGATTGGAAACCACGAAAGGGGGTTTCGATTAAACATTAGTAGAGAACAGTAGGAGTGACAGATGGTTAATTTAAAAATTGTTTTAAAGAGTGACTATACATGTAGCACAGAGGTTCTAGGTTTTTCGCACCCCAACAGAGCTCTACAATTAAATAATAAAACCCGCAGTATTACCATATATATATCTGTGTGTGGGTGGGGTGTTAATTCGATGCAGAATGGACGAGAACAGTTAAAAGGGCCAACCTTGCGTGTCGGACATTATTTTCATATGCATTAATGGAAACCTGAAGCTCATGTTCCTCCAGTTGACCATACATGAGTCCAACCAAATCTAGAGCTACACACTTTTGTGAAGAACCACAATGGGCCCTAGAAAAAGGGGTTGAGATTGGAGAAGTAAGAAGAAAAAAAAAGGAGGGTTTAGAAATTCCAGCAAAAGGAAAACGACTAAAAGCATGGAAATTATAAATTATTTGATGGATTTTAATGTCATGAAGGTCTCTGCGAGCAAATGTTGTAGAAAGTGGAAGTTGCAGAGCTGGCTGGTGGGAGGAGACGCACAAATGCGAGCCGCATAGAGTGTAGTGGTGTTGTAGCTACTCAACCGATTTAATGGAATCCATCGTTGTTCGATTAAACCATAAAACATATCAACGATGGATTGTGTGACATCTAATATTTCTAGTTTTGAAGGCACGAGCTATGGCTGTCTCCATAGAATTCCACTTTTGGTGGGATATATATTGATTAAGTTAAATGGAAATTCCTGAGCTTATACTTCCCTTCCTTCAAACCACTATATATATAGTGTAACAATGTTAGGACGTTAACAAAGAAAGGCACCTCTACAATGAACTTTGTTAAGCCGAAACATATACTCTAAGAACTGACATTGGTTTGAGAATTCAATATTATAGGTGTAATGCGGGAAATATAAGATCATTTAAATAATAAATCATTAACCTATATACCCATAGAGTAAGATTTTTCTATAATTAAAAAATATATATATAAATGTAAGGAGAAAGGCAGTAACATTTTTGAGGTGAAGCGTGAAACGCTATAGCATCGTACATGTGAAAAGAATATTTATGATTTACGCCTTTCATTATTAATAGATTATTAATATAGAAAAATAATAATAAATACCAATGGAAAAGAGAATACCATACGACGTCATGCAGATTTAAAAAATAATAATCACTGACAAGGTTAATAATATGAAAAAAATAATGTCGTGTGGGTGTGACAAGTGGTATAATAAATAAATTGTGTCATATGTGGTATAGAAAATAAATGGTTTATCATTAACGGCAAGAAGGATGAAAATTTCGGTTAGGAGTATATTGAAGTAGTTTCAATACATGAGTTAAATTATTAAATTATTAAAATATTAACTATCAAAGTATTAGTCAGCCACCCTTATCTACAAAAATAAAAAATGAAAGATTATTTAATGATTGATAATTAAGTACAATCCATATTTGTTAGTGATTTGAATAATAAAATACCATGAATCTGAAATGTAAAACAAATTAGAATATCAATACTCATAAACTATGTAAAACATAAAGAAAAATGTGTGTTTCGTGTAACTAGGGTGACTTCGTGTTAGTTATATTCAAATAATTTAGGATATTCATAAAGAGAAATTTATATATGGCTTTTGGTATGAAATGGATTCCTCTCATAAAAAGAAAAAGAAAATACTATTGACATCAATTTACTAACATTTAACTATTATCTTTGATATATTACACCTATAGTTATAGCAATATTATAACAAAATATTATAGTGTCAAAACAGTAAGGAAGGAAAGGAGTCGTACAAAAAAAATTAGAAATACTAATGACATCAAGTAAATAACATTTAACTATTATCCATCATATATTACACCTACAACTATATCAATATTATAAAAAAAAATTATAGTGTTGAAACACTAAGGAATGACATAGGGGTCATTTGTTTATTATTTATGCATGAAAAGGGAACTAACAAGCACAATAACGAAAACATTATTGCGTTATTTCTAATAAAATTCATACATAGAGTACTAAATGAAAGGAAATTGTTGTTTTATAACATAGGGGAGCATGTCCATGAAATATACAAATGTTTTATACATTATATAGGAAATAACATTAATATGATATAAAGAGAATGCACACATATCCCAGAGGAAATTGCTTATCAATGTACATAACTATTCAAGTGGAATATGTAAACTAGGATAATGGAATACTAATGTTTTAAGTGTTTAGCTTAGTCTCAGGGTCAATCTCGTTCAAGCCCAACACCCTAGAGACAACTTTAAACTCAAAAGTAAGGATAAAATTTTCACATTTTATACTTGGCATGATGAATGCATTCAATAGAAAGAAAAGAAAAAACCCTTGTTACATGTAAAGAAAAATGTAGGATATACATATATACCTAATGAAGTTGATTGAGAATACTTAATGATAACTCTTGACCAAAGTTGATAGGGGATATAGGATGATCCTAACAAGTACAAGTATATCCAATGAAATCATAATGGTTGCTATAGACTTCATGATTAATAGAAACTAAAATTCGAAGTAATAAAGTATTTATGCACTAAAATGTATTAAAAAAAAACCATAAAGATAATGGTGACTATAATAGAAAAACTCACACAAACCATTAGCATAGATGACTATAACAATTAAGTGGTCATGAACGATATTATAATGATTGCGTAAGATATCATCCCAAGAACAAAAAAATAGAGATAAGTTGTGACAGATATGACGGAAGGGAATTAGTCTCGGAAGTAATGAGTAAATAATATATTGGACCCTTCTAGTTGGACGGAGCATGGTAGTTGTATCTTGAAAGCACGTATTGCAATTATACATAAAAGATATATGTATTATATCAAAATTTACCAAGTCTAAGTAAGTAAGATAAGATTTGAAACATTAAAAGGTACTAAGAAGTACAATGTATCTGAAACATGCAAAAGGAACCTAGATAACTTTGAAAATTCATGCCCCTTTTGTGGGCAGAGGGCTGAAGGATTCAGTGAATCTCAAACTCACAATAGTAATCCTAGACTTACTCGGTAAATGGTCTATTTTATAAGAACACCAAAATTGACAAGACTAAGTGTGATTAAAAAAAAAAAAGGAATAAAAGTAAATGCAAGATCAATATTATGGAAAATTATTGGAACTCTAGGAAACTATATTCATACCCAATGATACAATTATAAATTGCGGCCAACATCGTAAACTTGAAAAGGACAACCAAAAAATACAAGTATATGTATATATAAATGTTATATACATTACAAAGTGCACGAAAAATGATTATAAATTAATATATAATTAAGTAAGATAATCAAGGAATATGAAAAAAGTGATAGTAAAATAGAAAGAGTGAATAACACACTACTAGTTAAAGTTATTGGGATAACTACCTCAAACATGACTTAAATGGACACACATGAAGTGTGGCCAAGTAATTCTCTAGAGTGAATTTATGTTGGCAAAATTACCATATCAAGACAACCACATGAAAGTGATGTATTGCAGGGAAAAGGATTTCCCATACATTCTAATTAATAGTTGCAGAAAGGAAGGACATAAACACCAAGATGAGGATTAGGAGGAATTCATAAGCAAGGCACGTTAGAAAATTATTGTTTCAAAATTGGATAACTCCATTAATATTATCCTATGCTTTTAAATATTGTTGTTATTGGGAAAGAACGAAGGAAATTAATGGAATATATATATATATATATATATATAATTGAATTACAAGCTTTTGAATAAGACTTATATGTGAAACGATCAAGGGATAAATAATGTGTATGGAATCAGGTCCACCTTAACAAAGAATAGAGGTAACACTTCTTTGGAAATAGTGCAATGAAGCGATTGTCCTAGAACCTTCACAACATGTTGTTATGACATTTTGGACAGTGAGGGTGTCTAATGAATGAATCTTTAGTTACAAGCCATCATGGGAAAATAGAGACTTTTCCTCATATATATATATAAGAATGATGATGATCAAAAGTATGGCTATTGCGAAATGAAAAACTAATTCTATATTTAGATAATACTTTTTCTTTTTTCTTCCTATAATCCCCATAACTCTATAGTTGAAATGTATTAATGTAACCTCCTCATTTAGTGGAATAAAAGGCATGCCAAGAAATTCTATATATATATATAGGTAAATATTATACTATACTAATAAATGGGTTGTAACTATAAAATAGAGAAATTTCATGAGGACACATAAAAGTGAATTACATACAATTTTTATTTGTCACCTGTAATGTAGTGTGGAAGAGGCAAAAATTGAAGGAATGCTAACAGTTGTTGTTATGATAGCAGGCAATCTAAGATGGACATAAAAGAGCTACTTGGATAAGTAGAAAACAAAAGAAAGAGAAGGAATTTGTCTTAACCTCTACTACAGCATAATTGAAACATATGTAACCTAAAAACATAAGGATGTAACAATAATCCCTATTATGATAACGCACTAGCTAATTTCAAAAAAAAAGAAAAAGAAAAAAAGAAAAAAGAACAAAACAATAAAAGCTTCTTGCGATATTAATACCATGTAAACATTCCATGAACTCGAAATTATAATAGAACCCCACTATTGGGTCCTTTGTAGTTGACATAACCATTGGTTAGGTAAAAAGGATTAAGACTATTGTTGATGAAATCTAATAATGCCTCTTATCGAGTGCAGGTTGCTCTTACAACAATATATCACATTGAAGACCTAGGTAAAAAGGATAAAGACTATTTCTGATGAAATATAATGATGCCACTTATCCAGTGTAGGTTACCAACCTCTTACAACAAATTGAATACATAAGTAACAATTACTAATATTAGTGATAACATTTGAAATGATTATATATGTATAGATGCTTCTTAAATAGTAATTGAAGGAAACTAACAATGGCCTTGATGATGGAAAATGTATGTCGAATCGGATCTAAAGCTCCTATTCAGACCTGTATGTATTCTTTATTGGACAAAAGCAAACCATGTTGCACAGATGAGTGATCACATCCTGTATGTATTCTTTATTGGACAAAAGCAAACCATGTTGCACAGATGAGTGATCACATAGGTTAACTGCACTGAAAGCCCTTCAGGGAGTGGCTACCTTGAAAATGAAGATTAAATGAGTGAGGCATATTTTAGCCACTATTCAGGGCTAAGAAAAACAAAAGAGAAATGTTTCACTTAAGGGTGGGAAAATGTAACACCCCTCAGTAAAATTTGTAAATTCCTTGTTTTACCACAAAATAAACCATAAAAAATGTGGGTAAGGTGGATGGTAAAACACAAATGTTATTTTTATTTAATGGAATTCACTTTTATAAATAATACAAGCTATGGATAGCCATAAAATTATGGGAAGAATCCCTAAAAAAGAGTTTCATTAAGACAATTATTCCTCTCCCTAAAGATAAATAATCTCAATAGGGACAAGGGAGCCAAGAGGGTGAGAGGAAGGAAACCCAAAATAAACCTTCAAGAATTGGCACCTTGTTCGAGGAGGTCCAAGTGAGGATATCGAGCTTTAAGATTTCGAACCTTGAACACAACGTTTTTGAAGGTATGAAGAATGTTTCCCTTTAGGGAATTAGGGAAATGGTGGATGGTGAGTGGAATCCTTAAGATATGAATATAAGTTATTGGTTAGACTAGTGAGAGTCATGATTCCTTTGGATAGACCTTTCTAGGTTTCTGTCAAGCAATTTTTCTTGGAAGAAATTGCATCTGAGGGAGTGTTGTTGTGTAGAAAGAGTACTCATTGGTTGGGTCCAACACTCCCTTCTTGTATAACTATGCGCTAAGTTCAGACATTGTAAACATATAAGTACTCTGGATGTCTTATGATGTATATTGGTTTCCTTTGAGACGTGATTTTTTTTTTTTTCTCTGTTTTAGTTAGATTGTATTCTATTTCCAAAATAGTGAATTCTGGTCAATGCATACAACTATAATATTAAGACAAGGACTGTGAACTAGGTTATCCTTGAGGCTAAGCTCAAGGAGCCAATACTCACAAGAGAGTCTTACGTACAAAAAAAAAAAAGTTAAAGTAAGTCATGAACTTAGGAGCTGTCCATGTAAGATTTTTCTTTACATACATGAAAAAATGCAATTTAAGCCCAAAAAAAAAACAAAAAACAAAAAAACCATAAATATATAGCTGATTTTTTGTTTTTGTTTTTTGTAAACGTGATACTCTTAAACTAAATATCTCTACCAAATAACTAAAAAAAATGCATAATGACTAAAGTAACTAAAGTCTAATAACTAGACATACAAAAGAGAGAAGACATGATAACAATCATTAAAACAACTCATTATTACTATGACTGTGTAAAATCAAATAAAACCAATAAGACAGCTAAGGAGATATTGTTTTTCTTACTAAATAGAGTCTATTTATACTTTGATAATAAGCATGAACTTATATATATAGAAAATTATTTTGAACTTGATATACGACCTATATAGATCCGAATTTGCAATTGAACCAATCTGGACCAACTTAGAACTTCCAATTGACTGAATAAATATAATAACTAACTTAAGTCTCATATACAAATAAAATAAATCTCTCTAGAGAGAAAGGATCACGTGCACAAACTTAGAACTTCCAACTAACGGAGTAAAATATAATAACGAACTCAAGTCTAATATACAAATAAAATAGAACAGTTTAGAGAAAGAATGATGTGTCCCTTGTACATAAAGAGAAAGTATAATAATAAACAATCGTGGTTCATAACCCTATAAATTTACCAGACAAGGTAGAGTATAAGATTTTTATCACAAATATGCTATGCATTTGTTTGCTTTGCCATGAGAGGCCAGATATAATTAATTCACATGTTAAAAAACCCCGCACTGAAATATTAGAAAACACTAACATTAAGACGAGAAACCTGAATTTTCGTTCAAAACCGTCTGAGCTTAATGCCAGCTGCTTGACTAATTCAAATGGCCGTAGTCTAACTAGCCAGAGGAATCGCCCTGAAAATCATGAAAATTTCGATAAGATTTTCAGAAAATCCGGCAGGAATTTTTCTAAATCCATGTTATAACTATCAAAGTTTAATATTTTAGGTGTCCTACAGGTTTTTGATGGTGCTGAATCCATTTCCAATGTCAAAATCAGGATTCAAACACTGTTTCTGCAAGATTTTTTAAATTTTTTTGGCCCGGATTCCGGCCAATTTTGACCGTCCCGGCAATTCCTCCGGCTCGTTAGACGACTCCATTGAAATGACATCAACCCCGTGTGAGATTTACACCGATCATTATTATAGAAAAATAATAATAATAGAGTCAAAATTAGAATGATTAACATTTAATTTTGAATTTATATGAATTCAGAATAAGGTATATTAAAATTTCAAATATTTTTAATATATTATATAATATTATTATAATATTGATAATAAAATATAAATATAATTTTTTTTTATAAAAATTAATTTATAAAAAATATTTAAAACACAATCTTAATAATAATAAAAATTAATAATGAGTTAATTCCTAACCTTAATCCTGAGAAAGTAGTCACATTCTTATACTCTTAGAACACACACATCTCAAATTTTTTTTTATAATAATAATGCTGTTGCAATTTTTCAGTCATCATATTCTTATACACTTATATAACACATTTGAAAAAAAAAATATTATAACAATAATGTTGTTACTATTTTTCAACTGAACAAGCTCAGCTGATTCATGGTAATTTTATTTACATAACGTGAATTCAGTTGTTCTCTATATCTGGCAACATATCTGACAAACCTGAGTACACGCAACCACTAAGTTTAGTCTATGCCCAACGGAATCTGCAATCCACATAAGATTTCATAAACTATGAGCAGGAAAAGTTGGGCTTTCTAACATTGACTGTAGTTACTAAGGTAAGATCTAAATATTGTGCACCAAAATCGCCCGGGTTAATCGTCTGACTTAGCTTGAAGAACTGCGACCCACGACCGCCACCATAATGGATAACTAGGTCTGGCTGGACAGATATACAAGCTTTACACAAATTCTGCGCCAAAACTTTCAGACGATTATTAGCCGGGTTAGTATACGCCCAAGTCACGTCCAACCGACACCCATTTTCCTCAGCCACCTCCTGGGGTTCGATATCAGAGACCACATCTGAAATCAAAATTGCAAACGAAAATCAACAGGAATCTCCATTGAATTCAATAAACCAAGTTACATGACTAACTAATTGCATTAATTTCACACAGAATTTTAGCTGAATTCAACTATCTGAAATCTAAATCTCAATTGTAAGTGATAATCCGTCGCACAAAAATATGGTCCATGGTTAGGTAGGAAAATTTGTTCCGGCACCTCTTGCGATCCAATCTGACCACAATCTTGGAGAAGATTATAAACGGTTCCATGCAAGATTTTTCAGTTAAAGAAAAAACCTAATCAACAGAAATTCCAATTGAACAATACAGCGTAACTATGATGCATTAACTTCAACCAGAATTTCAATTTATCCATCTAGGGGAACTACAGGCCTAACTATCACGGTCAGCTTACACCCATTTTCCCTAGGAACCTCCGTGAGCTGGCTATCAGATGACACACCTGAAATCAAAATTGTAAATAAATATCAACTAGAATTTCAATTAAATTGTAAATGATAATCAACTAGGGCTTACACTAATTTCAACCAGAATTTCAACTGAATTCATCTAAGCCACCTACATGACACCTAAGCATCTTGCATAATTTCAACGATCCATAGTTCTTAATTTGTTCCCGAGGAATCGATCCATAGTTTCAAGTGCTACAAGTTAATATAATGATAATTTACCAGTTGTTCGCACTGCCATCAGATGGTGGCTACTCAGAGAAACAAGCACAAGCAAACAGAAGACAGCGAGTGGCGCTTGGTATTTCATCTCGTTACACGCAAATCCCATGCCTTCTCTTTACCTGGAATGGATGAGAGCCCTTTTTCACAAATGATACGCTAGACACGGTTTAACGTTTATTAAATATATTTTCTCAAGCTGAAAGTATAAACTGTTACGATATGACATATTTAAGGTAGAATCATCTCTTACCATATGACAGGTCTCTATATTTTCTCAAGCTGAAAGTAGAATCTGTTACGATATGACAAATCTTAAGGTAGAATCATCTCTTACCATATGACATGTCTCTATATTTTGGTATATTGTTTGAATTCAGATCTTTTAATTTTGGTTCAAATTGTTAGAATTAATTGGATATGAGAAATTTTATGAGAGATTTTCTGGCTTAGATGGAGATCGCATGAATGTGAGAGAAGTAGTTTCCGGTTGATTACTAGATTTATTTATTGCAGATCACATCTATGTGTGTGAGAATTTGTTAGGTGTTGATTATGGGATTTATTTGTTGATGAGTGGATTTATTACGATATGACATATTTTAAGGCACATATCTCTCTATTTTGGTATATTTTTACAATTCGCATCTTTAAATTTTGGTATATTGTTCAAATTAACTGTATGAGAGAAATTTTACGAGAGATGTTCCTAGCTTAGTTGCCTCTTATATTGAATATTCGCATGAATGTGAGGGAATTAGTTTGATCGCAGCTATGTGTGAGTGGATTTATTATATTTAATTTATAGGTTAATATTTGTAATCTTTTGATGATAGCTTTTGAATTTTTAAAATTAAAGGAAAAAGAGATTTTTCTAAGAGTAAATACTTGTTTTTTTATCCAAACAATATATTACATAATAAATTGAAATTTTCAGAGGTTATAGAGTAGGAAGGCCTAATCATATTCCAAAAAACATTTTTTAGAGAGACAAAATCAAAAAGATTTATGTGAAAGGTAAAATTCAAAATACATTTACAATAAACTAGGCTTCCAAGGCACAAAGGAAATTGAGGAAATAATATAAATTTAAAAACTACATTTACAATAAACTAGCCTTTCAAGGTATGGAGGAAATTGAGTAAATAATATAAATTTAAAAACTAAAACCATAACATGTAAAAATGAGCTCCTCTAGTGATATAGGCTCCTTATTGCTGCCTACAGAGCAACCACTATATGGAGGATACAGTGGTAAACAATGGAGAGTTGCTAAAACTCAGAAATGCATGTGAAATATTGCATATGCTTCCAAGTCACCCCAATGTGACTATGTGGGATGGGATCAATCCACTCCCCACCTTTTCTCAATTCAAGCACCCCCATTCAGGGAGTTAGATTACTAGTTGGGATAAAAAAGGGTGCTAACAATAACCCGATATAGTGGATTTCCTCAAGAGAAGAAATTAGTAATATTGCCACATTCCTTAAGTCAACATTATAATTTTGAGTTTCTCGCAGTGTGACAAAAAGTAGTTATGTCAGGATTTGCATCTAAATCTGATGTGAGTTATGTTTGTGGAACTAGTAATTAATATTTCAACACTAGTTCAAGCAAATGACTAACCATTCATATTTCCACGCTACTTGTATCAAAAGAGTAACACCATGAGCTACTCAGGGCTACATTACAAGTAAGGGGGATTTAGTGAGAGATAATGGAGATGTGTAAAAGCTAGAAAAATCTCATGGAATAGTCGAGCTAGAAAATGAAATGGGGATTTTCCCATGTCATGAATGGATTTCATAACAATGTATTTCAGAGGGGGTGTTTTCATCTCCTCCTACCATGTGGCTAGGTGGGAGGGTGACAATGTGCTCCTCGCTCTTTCTCCATTCACTCACCTATCCACATAGTTGAATTACTTATTTTAATATATAATTTTAATTTGGTTGATATATTATTTAATGTTTTATACAAATTTGATCACTAACATTGATTAATCCACACTTAACTCAAAAATTACTTATTATAAATAATTTTAGTTTTTTAATGAGTTATTATCTAGGTTTTATGAATAAGATAATATTTTTCTAATTATTTGTTGTTTATATTATATTTCAACATTTTAAATAAATCAATATATTGGTATAATATTTTTAATTTAGTATAAATATTTATTTAATCCATTTTATACAAAATTACGTAATTAGAACTGATATTATAAATTAAAAAAAAAATCTAATGCTTAGATTTTATATATATATATATATATATATATATATATAGATATATATATATATATATATATATATATATATAGATACATATATTATAAATTTGGAGTTTTAATATTAAGATGTAACATAATAATATTAATAAATTTCTTTATTATAATATATGATTATTAAAATTATAGAGGTGCACGTATTCTATTTTTTTAGATATGTAATATATTAAAAGGAAATGTGTGTTTTCTCTTATTTCATTTTAAAATATTAAGAATAGATACACATCTCAATTCTCATTGGACATGAACTAGGTTTTTGTTTCATCCTTTGGACATTTCACATTAATTAAATCTATTTTTTCCATCTTTTGGTTCCCACCTAAGCCTCGTGCTTTACATGGAGCCATATTGACCTTCACAAAGGTGGGGGTGTCCCACTTCATTTGTGACTTTTCCACATGGAATTATTTTATTTTTCTCAATGGGTAATGTGTTTCATTTCCCACTTCATCACAAAACATACAACCTACACACTTATAGATTCGACATTTGATCTTAGATTATATCAACTAATGAAATATTTGATGGTCCATATCCATATCAATTTATAGCATGCACAAGAATTTAGGTGGAATCACATTTTTCATCAACCTAACGGCCACATTTAACCCGATCGAGTGGTCCATATTGGTAATGTCACTTTTACACATAGAGAAAAAATAATTAACATTTTTTTTTACCTTTTTCAAATTCTTTTTTCTTTATATGTATAAATAATATAGTATTCAAAATGGAGTTGAATATGTATTAAAACCCCATAGGAAAGATGTATAATTCATTTTATGCTTAATATAAAATTAATATCTAGTATTTAAAGAAAAAACAAAAATGAATAACACGATAGTTTTAAATATAAATGAAATATTCAAGGTGGCATGAGGGGAAGGGGTTGTAGACGAGCCTGATAGAAAATTAGTAGGTAGTTACTCCTAGGGCCTGAAGAAAGGGACTAATAACCAAATGGAGACGTACGACCTTCTACTAGGGCCTATCTCGGCAAAATAATTGAATCCAAGAAATATTTCAATCCTAAGGGATTCTCTCCTAACAATTGGAATAAATAAAATCATCTAAAGCTTCGTTTCAAGAGCCCTGAAATATTTATATCTCAAATCCTTATTCCACATCCTTATACATTAAAATTAATAAGTGAACCGACAATCCAAACTTGCTTATCTCCTTAGAATTAGTAAAAAAAAAAAATCAAATTCAAGGGTGGAGAGGCATTCCATGACTTCCCTCCCTCCCCTATCTACATATCTAAATTGTGACTTATGTCACTTTACCACACCAATTTCCTCTCAGTTTTTATTCAAACATTAAAACTATAGCTAAAAATGGGAGGTGGAAATGGCAGGGTGTAGTGGCCCCCAATGACATAATTATACATGCAAATGGAATTATTTCATCTCTATCACACACATTTACTACAATGAAAATATGATTTCTCAATATTTGTAGGGACCCTTCACGCCTATAAGTTATTGTCACAATGGTGTTTGCAATTATGAATGCTAATGGAGACTAGAATT
This sequence comes from Pinus albicaulis, assembly GCA_034641835.2. NCBI lineage: Eukaryota > Viridiplantae > Streptophyta > Pinopsida > Pinales > Pinaceae > Pinus > Pinus albicaulis. The sequence goes on along the minus strand of CM076577.1, from coordinate 984,846,264 downwards.
GTGTGGTATGTGGGATTACTTCCCTTCGGGATAACCTTATCTCTCTCTATCATCCCGTTGTTTACAAAATTCTAATATTAGGCCAACTTAGGTTTTGGGTTAACTCATTGCGGAGGTGCTTTGCACTAGTTAGCTTGAGGCTAGTGGAAATCTCATTAATTATTATTGGTAGCTAGATTAAGTTCATTGGTAGTAGCAACGGCAAGCTTCAAGTGAATTATTTCATCTATGAAGGTCGATCTCCAAGGTTTAAACAGGCCTTTTGTTTTTTACCTTATGATAAAGGTTTTTGTCTTATTACTATCTGGTTTTTATTCTTCTTCATAGAAATACAAACCTACATAATTTCAAGTGTATCAACCAAAGGCTGGTAGTAGCACAAGCTCTTTACTTGGTCCGTGGGTAGGTTCTTACATTCAGTCTTCAATGCTCAACTCTTTAGAGACATAATCTATCACTCTTTTGACAACGTCCCCGAAAAGGTCGCAAAAATGTTGAGTGCTAAGATGTTCCCAAGGAATCAACTCAATCCACTATTAGTTAATCTGTCAACCTGGAATTCATCTTTTTGTTACGAGATTTTCGGAACAGTCTATGCAATGATAGCGCTTCAAATTAAAGGAGTATATATGAGACCAATACAAAGGAAAAACTATGAAGAAACATCTGTGTGTGATAATTCATTCGGTGTTGATTACGGGATTTATTTTTTGATGAGTGGATTTATTACGATATGACATATTTTAAGGCACATATATCTATATTTTGGTATATAGTTAGAATTCACATCATTTAGTTTGGTATATTGTTCAAATTACCTATACGAGAGAAATTTTATGACATATTTTCCTAGCTTAGTTGCCTCTTATATTGCATATTCGCAAGAATGTGAAAGAATTAGTTTGATCGCAAGTATGTGTGAGAATTAGTTAGTTTTTTATTAGGGGATTTATTTGTTGATGAGTGGATTTATTATATTTGATTTATAGGTTAATATTTTTAATATTTTGATGATATATTTTGGATTTTGAAAAGTAAATAAAAAAGAAAATTATTTTCTTTCTAAGTAAATATTTTATTTATATCAGAAACAAGATATTACCTAATAAATTGGAAAAATTTGGGAGGTTATAAATTAGGAAGGCATCATCATATTCAAAAAAATAAAATTAAAAGAGGCTAAAGAAAAAATCTTTGTGAGAAATGAAAAATTCAAAATACATCTACAATAAAATAGGCTGTTTGCATCTACAATAAAATAGGCTTTCAAGGCATTAAGGAAATTGAGGAAATAATATAAACTTAAAAACTGAAACCATATCATGTAAAAATGACCTCCTCTAGTGATATAGGCTCCTTATTCCTCCCTAAAGAGCAACCACTCTATGGGGGAATTCATTGGAAAAAAATGGAGACTTGCTAAAACTCATAAATGCATATGCTTCCAAGTTACCCCAATGTGACTATGTGGGATGGTGACAATCCATTCCCCACCTTTTCTCAGTTCAAGAGCCCCCATTCAAGGAGTTAGATTACTAGTTTGGATAACAAAGGTTGCTAACAATAACCCGATATAGTGGCTTTACTCAAGAAAAGAAATTAGTGATATTGCCACATTCCTTAACTAAACATTATAATTTTGAGTTTTTTTCTATGTGGCCAAAAGTAATTATACCATGATTTGTGTCTGAATTTGATGTGAGTTATGTCTTGGGAACTAGAAACTAATATTTCCACACCAGTTCTAGCACAAGACAAACCAATAATATTTCCACATTACATGTATTTAGTGAGAGATCATGGAGACGTGCAAAAGCTAGCAAAATATCATGAAATAAACGAGCTGGAAAATGAAGTGGGGATTTTCTCATGTCATTAATGGATGTCATAACAAAAGTACTTCAGATGGGGTGTTTTCATGGCCTCCTACAATGCGGCTAGGTGGGAGGGTGGCGATGTGCTCCCCACCCTTTCTCCATTCACTCACCTATCGAGATAGTTGAATTAATTCTTTTAAAATATACTTTTGTTTTTGTTGATATATTCTTTAGTGTTTTATAAAAATTTGACCATTGACATTGATTAATCCACACTTAATTCAAAATTTACTTATTATAAATCATTTTAGTTTTTTAATTATGTTATTATCTAGGTTTTATAAATAAAATAATGCTTTTTGAACTATTTCTTATTTATATTATATTTAAACATATAAAATAAATCAATATATTGATATACTATTTTTAATTTAGAATGAATATTTATTTAATCCTTTTTATACAAACTTACGCAATTAGAGCTAAGTTTATAACTTAAAAAAAACCTAATGCTTTAGATTTTATATATATTATAAATTTAGAATTTAAATATTAAGATGTCACATAATAATATTAATAAATTTATTGATTATAATATATGATTATTAAAATTATAGAGGTGCATATATTCTATTTTTCTAGATATGTAATATCTTAAAAGGAAATGTGTGTTTTACCTTATTTCATTTTAAAACATTAAGAATAGATACACTTCTCAATTCTCATTAGACATGAAATAAGTTTTCATTTCTTTCTTTGGACATTTGACAAAAATGAAACTTAATTTTTCCATATTTTGGTCCCCGCCTAAGCCTAATGGTTCACATGGAGCCATATTGACCTTCATAAAGGTGGGGGGTCCCAATTCATTTGCCACTTTTCCACATGGAATTATTTTATTTATCTCAATGGGGAATGGGTTCCATTTCCCACTTCATCACATAACATGAAACATACAGACTTATAGATTTGGCATTTGATCTTGGATTATATCAACTACTGAAAGATTTGATTTTCCATATCCATAACAATTTCTAACATGCACAATAATTTAGGTGGACACACATTTTTCATGAACCTGATGGCCACATTTAACCAGATCGAGTGGTCCATATCGATAATGTTTCTTTTATACATAGAGAAAAAATAATTAACATTTTTTTTTACCTTGTTCAAATTATTTTTTCTTTATATGTGTAAATAATATAGTGTCCAAGATGGAGTTGACTATATATTACATCCCCATGGGAAATATGTGTAATTCATTCAATTTTTAATATAAATTAATATGTAGTATTCAAAGAAACAAAATAAATAACACAATAGCTTTAAATATAAATGAAATATTTAGGGTGGCATGAGGGGAAGGGGTTATATAAAACCCTGATAGAAAATTAGTAGGTAGTTACTCTTAGGGCTTGGGGAAAGGGACTAATAACCAAGTGGAGATGTACGACCTTCTACTAGGACCTATCTTGGAAAAATAATTGAATCCGAAAATATTGCAATCCTAATGGATTCTCTCCTAACAATTGGAGTAAATACAATCATCTCAAGCTTATTCTATAAAGAGTTTCAAGAGCACTGGAATATTTCTATCTCAAATCCTTCTTCCACATCCTTATACATTAAAATTCATAAGTGAACCCACAATCCAAAGTTGCTTATCTCCTTAGCATTAGTAAGGAAAAATTGAATTCAAAGGTGGAGAGGAATTCCATGACTTCCCTCCCTCCCATATCTACATATCTAAATGATGACTTATGTTACTTGACAACGCCAATTTCGGTCAATATTTTACTCAAACATTAAACCTATGGGTAAAAATGAGGGCGGAAATGGTAGGGTGTAGTGGATCCCAATGACATAATTATACATGAAAATGAAATTATTTCATCTCTATCCCACACATTTAGTACAACAAAAATAGAATTTTTCAATCTTTTCAAAGACCCTTCACGCCTATAAGTGATTTTCACAATGATGTTTGCAATTATGAATGCTAACGAAGACTAGCATTGTGTCGCATGTGGGATTAATTCCCTTCTATATTACCTTATCTATCTCTATCATCTGTTTATTTACAAAATTCTAATCCTAGGCCAACTTAGTTTTTGGGTTAACTCATTATGGAGGTGCCTTGCACTATTTAGCTTGAACCTAGTGGAAATCTCATTAATTATTATTGGTAGCTAGATTAAATTCATTAATAGCAGCAACAAGAAGCTTCAAGTGAATTATTTCATCTCTGAAGGTCGATTTCCCATGGTTCAACATGACTTGGTAGTAGTACAAGCTCTTTTCTTGGTACGTGCATAGGTTCTTTTCTTGGTACGTGCATAGGTTCTTACCTTCAGTCTTCAATACTTGTCCATTTAGAGACACAATCTATCACTCTTTTTACAACTTCCCTGAAAATGTCACAAAAATGTTGGGTGGTAAGATGTTCCTAAGGAATCAACTCAATCCACTATTAATTAATCTGTCAACATGGAATTTATCTTTTTGTTGCAAGGTTTTCAACACAATATATCCAGGTATAGTGCTTCAAATTACAGGAGTATATGTAATACTAATACAAAGGAAAAAATATCAAGAAATGCTTTGAAAAATACTAATTTAAATATGCAAACAGAAATGAACCATTCACTAGAAATCATGGAACTACTTTACTAATTCAGAAACAAGAATTAAATCCACCAAATCTATAATTCCTATTGTGATGTGAAACTTAAGGAAATATAATAAAAGGAGTCTACTATTAACTACTAATTACTTCAATCATGTATAACTACTTAACAATAAAGTATGGAAATAAGAATCCACTTTGTTATAATGTAAATCTAGGAAATGCACATTGTAATTGAAAAATTACTCAATTCAATTGAAAAATATAACCATTCACAGTACTGAAATGTAAATATAAGGATTCACATGCGAAGAAATGAATCTAATAATTCACGCAACGTCAATTATGAATCTATGAATCCACTTGAAAAAATTAAGCATTTACATAAAACAATTATTATTCATAGGAAAAGAAATAAAGAATAGTAATAGAGAAAAGAAAATAATCTTTCTAGGGACTAGACCTAGGGTCCTCAGAACTAACTGCATTAAGAAAAATTCAACAGAGTAGATTAAATTAGAACCATTAAGCTTTCATTAAAATCAAAGATAATTTACAAAAGAGGCATGTAAACTTGAAACAATTATCTTGTTCACTTTTACAATCACTGGAATTAATCCCAAATCACCATCATCCTCATTCTTATTGAAGTTTTGTATTTATATTACAGTGTATCTCTAACATTGGAAAGAGAAATATATCCCAAGAATAGGAAGATTCTCAATATTTATAATTAAAATTACAATATATTTAAAAAAAAACAGATAATATGTGTCTTCTACTGTTCCATGAAAATAGATAAGAATCCTTAATCAGCATAGTAGGATCAGTCCAATGCTTGTCCAGAAGTAGTTTTCTTCTCCAGTGCTCCAAGGGAAAACAAATTGTCCAATAGTTATATTATGTTCATAAATTTACCCAACTAAAATACTCAAATTAACCAACTAATGAAATGAAATACTAAATCATTTTTAATTATGTTTTCTAAAGCTTCTACTTCTCAAATTTTTATAAAGTAGTCTAAAAATACTAGTAAACTAAGTGTTTAACTAGAGAAAGAAAGTGTAACATATAAATTCCGTGGCCCAATAGTCCTAAAGCCCTCAAGCTTTAGTATTACATCGGATCCCCATCCATGGGAAATTTCCTCATGAGCATTTGCGGAGGAGTTGTGGGATCCTTCTCCTTTTGATATGCTAACCTGTGATATGATGTCATCCATTCATCATCACTCAATGTGGCACCTCTAGATTGTTGCCACCTGTCACCTATATTTTCCTCACTAGGCCACCCAACAATGTTGAATTTTTCTGGAATGTGTCTTGTCCTACCACCACATCATGCTGACATCATCTGTCACTTCATCTTTTTGTAGCCAATCTCACACTGCCATGTGTTTTGTCATAGGAGAGAGAAGAGGACTCACCACACATTGGTCTCACTGTAGAAATATTTGTTAAATTATTTTTGGAATTTATTGTTGCTTTCCTCTTATCAGCATGATGGATATCACAACTTCTTAAAACATATCTATCAAGAAGGTCTGATATTCCAGACCATCAATTTTTCGATATTTCGTGCCTCTAATATTTCAATATCCCTACCCTTCAATATTCTAATATTTCGATATTCGACAACCTCCGATATCTAAAATCCTCCATCTTCTGATGCTCTGATATCCTCCAACTTCTGATGCTTCAATACCCTCCAGGTTCTGATGCTCTGATATCCGTTATCTCAAAGCTCCAATAAATCCTACTCTAATGGTTCGACCTCCAAGATTTCATACTTCTTGAGGCTTCAAGTCCTGAGCTTTAGGAGACCATATCTTTTGATCCAAGAACCCATTTTTGGACTTACACATATCGTTATAAACCTATTCCAGAGAGCTTTCCAATGGGTATGGTTCGATGTAGATTTAAAACACACTCACAACCTCTGATTTGACTCCAAAAATTCTTCCATACTCGACTTCTGAATCATTTTTCTTGTGCTTCGAATGCTAACACCCCAACCATCATCGTCATCATTTAATGGCTTTTCAATAGGCCTGCTACTATGATGATTCACTACAAGAACCCTGCAGATACTAATGGATCACTATGGACTCTTGTTCACATCAATGTCAACACTAATAATCATTGAGTCTTGTTGACCTCAATTCCAACAATAACACAAGCACCCCTTGTCCAACAATTTTAATCAACGTGATTCTAGTAAGAATACATTTACATTTTAACTTGTTACCGCCATATAGATATTGGATTTTGTTTTTCTACGTATGTTCTATACCATATGTATGCACCTTTGTAATCTATAAAAAAATATATATATTCTAGAATGTGTTTTGATTTATGAAATTGTCCTTTTCTTTGAAAAATTTTCGATGTCTAGTCTATATATCATATTTCTATGGTAGTAAAAATTTGGTGACAAGCTATTAAGTCTAATTTATTCTCGTTCTCTTTTACCTGATACATATTCTCCTTAGTATTTTATTTTTACACTTTATTTTTTTCTCTAAGAAATTAAGTGTGATTTTATTAGATATTCTTAATTGATTCATTTTCCATGGTATGCAGTTGATTTTGGTTGGTTTTTGCTGGTTGGTATTAGAAATTATTATTATTACAGAACTATATAATGGATGATTCCAAAACTTAAGGTTCCAACTCCATAGAAGAAATGACTACTAAAAGTAGATATTTTTCTTATTTTTTTATTCGTCATAAAATTTCCATTTTTTAGATATTATTGCAAATATATTAGTTTTCTCCCAACATTTCATATTTTTTACTAACTTCACAAGTTGCTCATGGTTATGGGATTTTCAAGTCCAAGCTTATGCTTTGTAGTATTTTCCAATATTTCCAGTGTTCCATAGTAATATTTCCCCCAAGATGGGGAGTGTTCCCCCACATTTCACATGTTCTAAGGATGTGGGGATGCCTAAGGAAATTTTTCCTCATGTCCAATTTGGGGTAAATCCAAGGAATCACATGGGGAAATTTTCCCCTAGTGTGGGGAACATGTTTCCCAAAAATGGTGACATAAGAGTGCTTCCCCTCTCCCAGAAGAACGAAAACTAGGCACTTCGCCCCATATTTTTTTCTAACAACCCTTTTTTCTAACAACGCATGAAGATAGAAAAGAAAATGGGCATAACTTTGAGGAGTCTATAACCTTCGTAATTAATGGTACTATGAAATTCATTTTACATAAATTTTCAAGGTTACCATTAATTGGTTTAGGATTTTTGAGAGTGGTTCCAATTTCATCATATGTCATACAAAGAAAGTAGAATTTCATATTTCATTTAGAATTCAATGTACATAAAATTTTTGAGGATTTTTGGATTGGCAAGATTATAGAATTTCCACTATATTGCAAAATGAGAATTTGGATAGGATGAATTGTTATCATTAAGTTTTTATAATTATTATTATTATTTTTAACTTATAAATTTAGAGACAAGGACCGCCATGCTAGGGAACTCGATGTCCACTTGTCCTCGTTGATTTTTTTCTAAAATTTGGGATGCTCCCACATGTCACCTTTGTGTGTCTCCTGGGTGGTGTGCTCCCCCATCCTAGAATCTTTATGGAACATAGACATTTTCCATCTGTCAAGTCTCTTTATAAACCCTTGCAATTTTAAAAATAGATGAAATAAGATGAGAATGTTGTATAATTTAAACATAGTCTTTTCAGTCAAAATAACATCATTTCATTTCATGGAATCATATTTCTGAATTATTTTTTTTGTGATTACATTTTTTCATTTTTATGGATTAAAATTAAAAAATTGTAATATAATTCATGGTTGTATCTAATCAAGAATATTATATGTGGAATCCTCCATTGATTCCTTAGAGAGCTTCATATATGATATTTTTCACTAAAATTTTAGTCTATCACATGGTGGTGGAGAGATAGAAGTGAATGGATCCCAAAGAGAGAAGGTTGTTATTTCATGGAAATTAAAGGTATGATGTGAATTTATGTCTTCACTATTCCAGAATCATTGATGATTACTCAATAGCTATTTTTTTTGTTGTGCTCAATTACATATAAAACAACACTTCAATTTTGTGATTGTGGTGTTCTCTTTTATTGGAATGAATTTTGAGAATGAAATATCCAAATCCTCCATCTCAAAATTTTTTACATTCAACTTAGAAAATAAATGTTGAGGTGTTTCACCAAACAGGGTATCAAGTGTATTCATGCAAGTACAGAGCTTCTTCCGTGTGCAAGATAATATGATCTTTTTGCATTCAAATGGTTATCATATTTAACTATTTATTATTAGAAATTTAATTTTGTATTGAATTATTGGATTCTAAAACCAAATTATATATAGATTGAAAACAAGCTGCAAAGATAATTCTACATCATTGAAATACATGGATTGAGAATGCCATGCTTATGTAAAAGATGAGCCATGAGGAGGTTTAGTTTGTCTCTAAAGTGTGAATTTATGCACCAAAAAATACAATACCACTATGATTATTTAATTTTGATTAATTTCCTAGTTAGCATGGATTTATGGCATGTTGCATCCTTTATTACAGGAATATTAGTTAAGGAAAAACATAGAGTAGATGGTTGCAGATGCATTGCGATGTGTTTTTTTTTCTTACAAGGAAGATGATATTGATATTGTGCCTGACAAAGAGAAATGCTAATCATGTAACATTCTTCAAGACAATATTACCCTTTTGGAAATAGTTGGGATGAGAATAATTATTTTGAGGACATGGTCATTTATTCATAAAATTTGTTGGAGGCTATTTATTTTATACGTCATTTATGTATGTGACTGATATTAATAATATTATTGTTCCCATTAAAATAATGAATAGTGAAAATACATGACTATAGACTTAGGTTATTACTTAATATGTTATGATTTCGACTTAAAATACACTACTTTTAGAATATGACACTTTAGAAACTTGATGAGTAGGAAAATTATTTAATAGTGAACATTTATGTTACAAGCTTTGTTATATATTAACAATAAATACTACCTGCATAAACAAATGTTGGAGACTATTGTAAAAAAAAATTCATGTTGGATATCTATGAATATAACTTAGAACTATCATATAGATGCATAAAATTTCTTGTCTCTTTTGTGTGTTCTTGTGAATTTGTGAAAATAGCCAAACTATATTACGATAATATGTTAGAGTGGCTAATTTTTTCATAGAAAAGTAGGAATGGTTGTGAGTTATCACATACCCAAATCTAATTATTATGGAAATATGTAGCAACTATAGGTTACACAAATATGTTGTCTTCTTATAGAAAAAAATTTAAAAAATGTTTTTTGAATGTTTAATTTTGTGGGGGTAAACAACTACAAGGTGTTTGAGCCCTTAATTTAAAATTTTAAATAATACTTCTTAATAAAATAATCACAAATTTAACCTCCCCATGAGCGTAAAATAATTTTTTTTGCAAGGTTGAATATTGTTTGTGTTATCTTCTTTTTCCATAACTTCTTGCTACCATTAAGCATGTCTCCTTACCCATTAATTTTTCCTTATTATTCTTTTCACCTTTCTTTATGTCCGACAGGACTCACTAAATGTGTAACTATGCAAGATAAATGCATACCTAGTGCAAAAGAAGCTACGGAAATGTGACAAAATATTTGTGTAAAGGTAATAGTTGAAGATACTATCATATATTATTGAATGAATATTGTGCTTGTAATGGCTATTACATGACAGGTGTGTCGTACACTATAGTAAATTTGCATGTTTCTTGTATTGACCAAGAAAATAATCAATGATAAAATACCCTCTATTTTTCCAATAAAAGATTAGGATGTCTAGTAAAAACACCATATATATGGATTCATGATATTCCCTATAACTATGTAGAAAGTGGTTTGTAGAATATCATTTAAAATTTGTAGCATGAAATGCAACAAGAAGTTAGTATAGCACTTCATCTTTTCAACTTCGCATGATATACGAATTTTGAGAAACATGTTTACTTAAAATGTTATGGATTGGTTATTTGACTTGACTTGTACAACCTTAATTATTTTCTTATTATTAATTCATTTTTATAGGTTTGCATAGTCATTGACGATAAAATGTGCACACCAAAAGCTATAGCTCTTGAATGTGGCATACTCCATGTAGGAGATCCTTTAAGCGAACATACAATCATTGAAGGTAGGGATTTTAACACATACACTCATGAAAAAGAGGGACCAAATATAATGGAAAAAAATTATGTTAGTATGCATTTACGAATCCTTCCTTTCCAATAGACACAAACAAGTGAAAAACGAGAAAAGTATGCTTAGAACAACTTCTTGTAAAAGAAAATTCTAATGGGAAGGTCACAACTTGGTTTTATATGTAGCCATGGGGAGTTCAATCAATGAACCTTTAACATGTCACACGCATTTGTGCTATACTAAATTATACCCCTAATTTGACTACATATTGGAACAATGTAAACTATCAAATGGACACTATATCGAGTACCCTTTTTTTTGAGGTAGAATAAAGAAAGTTTCAACTTTGAAAATTGTTGATTCACAATAAACTTTTTTTTTAGCATATTTTTGAAACTTCAAATTTTCTTATGTATCAAATATTAATATTTTTTCAAATGTTAGTGATTTTCATGCTGAGTTTGAAAGATGTTGATGTAGCATCAACCCCATTTCTTAGAAAACTTATTTTTGACAATATAAATTTTCTAATGTATTAATTGTGGATATTTTTTTCAAATTTTGGTGATTTTGATATGGATTTTGAAAAAAATTAACATTTTATTAAGGCATATTTTTGACACTTAAAATTTTCTTATGTCCTAAGTATGTACAATTTTGTTTTTAAAATTGTGATTATTTAATGATTTTTCAAGTTGTCTAACTCGGAAACAAAAACATTAAAATAAAAATTGAATTCACTAAAACATTTGGAAAAATAAAATATATATAAAAAAACACAAATAATAAAAAAATAATAATAACAAGTAAATAAAAATATATATTAAAAAATTAAAAAGAACTTTAAAAAAAAATTAAAATAAAAAAAGGCAAAATATATATATATATATATATATATATATATATATATATATATATATATATATATATATATATATAGAATCTTAAGTAAAAAAGACAAAAGAAAAATATAACATAAATATGTAAGAAAAGCCGTAGTCTAACTAGCCAGAGGAATCGCCCTGAAAATCATGAAAATTCCGATAAGATTTTCAGAAAATCCGGCAGGAATTTTTCTAAATCCATGTTATAACTATCAAAGTTTAATATTTTGGGTGTCCTACAGGTTTTTGATGGTGCTGAATCCATTTCCAATGTCAAAATCAAGATTCAAACACTGTTTCTGCAAGATTTTTTAAATTTTTTTGGCCCGGATTCCGGCCAATTTTGACCGTCCGGGCAATTCCTCCGGCTCGTTAGACGACTCCGTAAGACAATAAAAACATCATTAACTTTTAGATGATAAAAATTAAAAAATATATATTAAAAAAAATTAAAATAGAATAAACAATTAAAAAATAAAAATAAAAACAATAAAAAAGACAAATTTAATAAAAATAAATTAAAAATATTAAATATTAAAAACCACCCAACCCACGACCCAACGGGCCCTCAGGGTGACAGCCTGCTTCCCAAATCGGGCTACAATGCAACGAGCCGAGGGTGGAAACCCAATTATTGTAACCACGATGCAACCAACAAGGCCCATTGGCCCATGGGGTGCATGATTTTTAATTTTAATTGTATTTTTTTCATTTTATATTTTTTAATGTTTATTTGTTTATTTCTTTTTATGTTTTTTTTTTAATATTTTTTTATTGTTTTTATTACTTTTAATATTTTTGAATTTCTGTTAATGGTTTTATTTCAATTATCTAATATTGTTTTATTTTATTTTTTTCCTTTACTTATTAAAGCTTTATTTTAAATATATATTTTTTAAATATTGTATTTTTTTAATAGTTTCTTTAGTTATTACTATTTTGTTAATATCTATTTTTAAATTTTTATCATTAAGTTGATTTTGTTTCTATAGTTATTATTTATTTATTTTGAATTTTTTTCATATTTTTATGTTTTAATATATATTTTTATTCATTTATTATTATTTTTTTTTAAATTTTGTTGTTTTTTTTCTCAAAATTTTATTTTTTGTTTTCTATTTTTTTTGTCATGTGTTAATACCTATTTTTAAATTTTTTTCATTAAGTTAATTTTGTTTTTTTTTTTACTTACATTTTTACATGTGATATATATATATATATATATATATATATATATATATATATATATATATATATATATATATATATATATATATTATTTTCATTGTGAATATAATATTTAAGTGAAAATCACATTTGCAAAATTTGTCGACGCGTTTCGAACTAGCTAGTGTGGTTCATCATCAAAAGTGCCAAGGCCCTATCGAGCAAGGTTTCAATGTTAGGAATTTGGCTTCTGTGATCCATAAAGTTGTGAATAAAATATTTCAATGAAAATCACATTCAAGAAGAATTTGTTGACGCATTTCGAACCAGCTAGTGTTGTTCATCATCACACTAGCTGGTTGGAACTGCGTCGAAAAATTCTGCTTGAATGTGATTTTCACTGAAAGATTTCATTCACAATTTTATGGATCACAGAAGCCAAATTCCTAACATTTTATTTTCATGTTTTTTAATTTTTTTATGTTTTAATATATATTGTTTTTCACTTGTTATTATTTCTTTTAAATATTTGTTGTTTTTTTTCTCAAAGTTTTAATTTTTTATTTCTATTTTTTTGTCATGTTTTTTAACTTATTCTGTGTTTTAATATATATTTTTTATATACTCATTATTAGTTGTTAATTTTTTTCTATTTTTTTGTCTTCCTTTTTTTCAATGTTTTTATTTTTATTTTTATTTTCGTATTTGTCATTTTCATTTATTTATTATTATTTTTTAATTTTTTTTTCCTACAAGGTTTGTATCAATTCTCAACTAGTAACCTTAGCCCCTTATGTGTCAATTTGATGGTTAATTTTAAAATTTTCGTTATAATTGATTGAGTGTGACCCAACAACGTGTCAATTTCATGGTTTGTCTTTAATGTTTCATATCAATTCTCAACTAGAAACCTGGTCCCATTATGTGTCAATTTTATGGTTGATTTTAATTTTTTTGTTATAATGGATTGGGCGTGACCGCACAACATGTCAATTTCATGGTTGGTCCTTCAGCTTTCATTACAATGGGTCTATTCACCTATAGTGTGTGTCATTTTCAGGATTAATTTTTAAATATTTCTTGCAATGAAGTTTCCTTAATATGTGTTTTTTTATTCCATTCTCATGTTTATAAGTATAATTGTAACACCCCTACCAAAATTTGTAAATTTTTTGTTTTGCAGCAAAACACTGTGTAAAGAATGCTGGCCAAGTGGATTGTAAAACATAAATATTATTTTCAATTAATTTAATTTACTTTTATAAGTAATAAAAGCTATGGAAAACCATAACATTATGAGAAAAAATGATAAAATAGAGTTTCATTTATGAGATGGTTAAGACATTTATTCCCCTCCCAAGAGATAAATAATCTCAAGATGGACAAGGGAGTGAAGAGTGTGAGGGGGAAGCAAACTCATGGCAACCTTGGAGACATGGTACTTAGTTGCAGGAGGTCCAAAAGAGGAGATGAAGCTTTAATGTTTGGAACCTAAAACAAGACCTTGCTGAAGGTTGGAAGAATGTTGCCACTTAGAGATTTCTTGAGCTGGTGGGTGGTCAGTGGAATTCCTAAGACAAAATTGTGAGTCTGAGATCCTAAGGTGGACTAATTAAATTTTTCATGCATTTGGATAGACCTTACTAGGTCTTTGTCAAGCAACTCTTCTGGGAAGAAATTAGATCTGCGAAGTGTGTTATGTTTTGAAGACAAAGTACTAGTTGGTTGGGTGGAGCACTCCATTTTTTTATAATTCGTGGCTAGTTCACATATTGTAAATAGATAAGTAATGTGGATGTGTTTATGATGTATATTTTTTTCCTTCTAGATGTGATTTTTTTTTTTTTGTGTTATATTGTATTTTTCTTCCAAAATAGTGAATTCTGAATGATTAATGCAATTGTAATATTAAGAGGACTATAAATTAGTTTATCCTTGAGGCTAAGTTGGGTTGGCAGCAGCACTAAGATAGTCCTAAATACAAAAAGGAAAGTGTGAAATTAATTCTTTAGTTTAGGACTCCATTAGGAATTTTTCATACCAAGAGAGATAAGATGATTAATCTACCATGTGAGACTATCCTTTACATACATGAAAAAATGAAATAATAAGCCAAAAAAAACATAAACATATGGACATGGGTATCTACCAAATATACCTTTGGAAAAAAAGAGAAGTAGAAAAAATTCTATAAAATTGGTACTATGGAGCTAAATATTGCAAGAAAATAACTAAATGAGGTATGTATAGTGACTCACTTAACTAAATTCTAAAAATTAGTCATATAAAGGAGACAATTTGTGGTGACCATCATTCAAATAACCCACTATTACTCAGGGTTTTTATACTTGAATATAACAAATAGTACCAAGGGGTATAGTTTTTCTTAGTAGATAGAATCTATTCATGCATAGATAATAAAAAGGAAATTATATATATACATAATTATTATGGCCTTGACGTTCGTCCTATATAGCCAGCAATTTGACAAGCTCTTGAGGTCCAAAATTTTCAATTGAACCAATCTATACCCATTAACTTCCCTAAGATAATATAATAACCAAATGAAGTCTCATATACCAATAAAAAATAATAGTTTAGAGAAAGTTTGATGTGTGCCTTGTACAAAAAGGGAAAGGATAATAATAAACTATCCCTGTCTGTAACCCTCTAAACTTACAGGTCAAGGTTTGTAACTTCCAAGGAAAATTAGAGTAAGGTTCTAATATTTTCATCACAAATATGCTAAATATATATTTTTTAGCCATAAGAGGCCAAAAATTATTACAATAGGTATACCTTCACATGTTGAAGGAAACACGTTAATAGAAATATTAAACAAAAACATAATAATAAGGCTTCTTCTATCTACACTTTGTTTAAAGAAAAAAAACCTAAACTTTCATTCAGAACCATGTAATTCTGATGGAAGCTCATTGAGTAATTGAAATGACATCAACCCATTGTCATGGACCCCACCTGAAATTTTGGAAACCAACGGACGGGGGTTTCGATTAAAATTTAGTAAAAAACAACAAGAGTGATCGATGGTTAATTTTAAAACTATTTTAAAGAGTGTCTATACATGTAACATATATTTTGTAGGTTCGGTGAACCCCCAACATATCTGTACAATTAAATAATAAAACCATCAGGGTTTATATATATATATATATATATATATATATATATATATATATTTTGGGGGGATAAATCAATGCAGAGTGTTAAAGAGCAGTGGACAAGAACAGTCAAAAGGGCCTACTGTGAGCGTTAAACATTGTTTCCATATGCGTTAATGGAACCCTGTTGGTAGGAGCTCCTCTTTCTCCAGATGAGCATACATGAGTCCAACTAAATCTAGAGCTACACACCTGTGTGAAGGACCACAGTGGGAACTGGAAAAAGGGGGTGACATTGGATAAGTAAGAAGAAAAAAAGGGGGTTACAATTTATAGAAGAAGGAAAACGAGTAAAATCATGTAAATTATAAATTCCTTGACGGATTTTAATGTCATGAAGGTATCTGGAGCAATTAGTGTGGAAAGTGAAATTTACAGAGTTGGCTGGTAGGAGGAGATGCACAAATGGCAGCTGGAGAGAGCGTAGTGGTGCGGTAGTTAATTGATTGATTGAATGGAACTCATCGTTTTTCGATAAAATCATAAAACAAATCAATGATAGATCGTGTGACAACTAGTCTCGCAAGTTTCAATGGCATGAGTTAAGACTTTCTCCACAAAGTTCCACTTTCGGTGGGATATATATTGATTAAGTTAAATGGAAATTCCTAAGTTCATACTTCCATGCCTTCGAACCACCATATATATAGTGTAACAACGTTAGCATGTTAACAAAGAAAGGCACCAATACCATGAACTTTGGTAAGCCAAAACATATACTCTAAGAAGTGACATTGGTTTGAGCAGTCAATATTATACGTGTATTGTGGGAAATATAAGATAATTTAAATAATAAATCATTAACCTATATATTCATGGAAGAATGTTTTTCTATCATTCTCTATATATATATATATATATATATATATATATATATATATATAAAAGGAGAAAAGTAGTAAACGTTGTTGAGGTGAAACATGAAAGGCTATAACAACTTACATGTGAAAAAATTATTTACAGTTTACGCCTTTTATTATTTACAGATTATTAGTATAGAAAAATAATAACTGATACCAATGGAAAGGAGAATACCATATGAGGTCATGCACATTTAAAAAAATTAATCGCTATAATCAATAAAATGAAAACAATTTGTCATGTGCGTGTGAAAAGCAATATAAAAAATACATGGCATCACAAGTGGTATCAGAAATAAATGGTTTATGATTAAGGGAAAGAAGAACAAAAAATTTTGGTTAGGAGTAAATTGATGTAGTTTCAATATGTGAGTTAAATTATTAAAATATTAACTATCAAAGTATTAATTGACTAATTGCGGAGGTCGCCCTTATATACAAAAATTGAAAGATTATTTAATGATTGATAATTAAGTACAAATCATATTTGTGAGTGATTTGAATAATAAAAGACCATTAATCTGAAATGATGAAGAAATGAATGTGCAAACAAATCAAAATATCGATACTGATCGACTATGCAAAATATCCACAAAAATGTGTTGTTCATGTAAGTAGGATGACTTCGTGTAAGTGGTCGTGAAATTATTTGGGATATTCATAAAGAACAATATATATAAGGTTTTTTTATAAGAAAGGGTGTTTAATTATAAAACAAATTAAAAAATTATTGACATCAAATAAGTAAAATTTCACTATTATCGTTGATATATTACCTATAGTTATAGCAACATTATAAAAAAAAATGATAGTGTCGGAACAATAAGGAAGCAAGGGAGTCTAGTATAAAAGAAATTAAAAATATTAATGACACTAATTAAGTAACATTTAACTAGTATCCCTCGTATATTATACCTATAGCTATACCAACATTATAGAAAATTATTATAGTGTTGAAACACTAAAGAATGACATAGGGGTCATATTTTTTTATTATTTATGAATGAAAAGGTAACTGACAAGAAAAATAATGAACGCGTGTTTGGATTATTTATACTAAAATTAGTACATAGAGTACTAAATGAAATAAAATCGTTGATGTATAAGATAGGGGACCGTCTCCATAAAATATATATAATTTTTCTACGTTATATATGTAATAACATTAGTATGATATGGAGATAATGCCCACATATCAAAGAGGAAATTTTTTATTAATGTACATAGCTATTCAAGTGGAATCTGTCAACTAGGATAATGGAATACTAATGTTTTTAAGAGTTTATATTAGTCTCAGGGTCAAGCTCATTAAACCGCATCACCGTAGAGACAACTGTAAACTCATAAGTACGGATTAAAGTTTCATAGGTTAGAGTTCCGCAATACGGATTGATACGGATTGGTAAGGTTAGCCAAGCAAGGAGGTTAGGCATGATGAATGGATTCAATAGAAGGAAGAGAATAACACTTGCTACATATAAAGCAAAATGTAGGACATACATATATAGGTTAGACTTGGCATGATGAATGGATTCAATAGAAGGAAGAGAAGAACACTTGTTACATATAAAGCAAAATGTAGGATTGAGAATACTTAAGAATAACTCTTGTCCAAAGTTTAAAGGGGATATACGATGCTCATAACAAAAAAATAAATGTAGTCCAATTTTGGTGATGGGTAGAATTAATGAAAAATATTTGAAGTGACAAAAGAAGAAAAATAAAATATGATATGTGTACAATATACCTTTGGTACAAGTACATCCAATGAAAGTGTAGATTTTATGATTAATAGAAACTAAAATCTGAATTAATAAAGGATTTCTTCACTAAAATATATTAAAAAAAACAAAGAGAATGGTTACTATAATAGATAAAATCACACAAACTATTATCATAGAGGACAATAAAATTTAAGTGGCCATGATCGGTAGTAGAATGGTTGCGTAAGATACCATCCCAAGGACAAGGAAAATAGAGATAAGTTGTGACAGATATGATGGAATAGAATTATTCTTCGAAGTAATGAGTTAATAATATATTAGAACCTTTAAGTTGGACAAAGGATGGTAGTTGTATCTTGAAAGCATATCATATCATTATTGTCGTTATTTACAAAAAAATGTTTCCATTATATCAAAATTTAGCAAGTGTAAGTAAGTAAGATCATATTCTAAACATGAAAATGTACTAAGGAGTACAATGGCTCTAAAACATGGGAAAGGAATTGAGATAGCTTTGAAAATTCATGCCCATTTTTTCGGAAGAGGCTTAAGGATTCTACCAATTTAAAACTCACAATACTAATCCTACAATGACTCACCAAATGGTCTATTTTATAACAACACCACAATTGAGAATATTAAGTGTGATTTAAAAAAAAATACGATAATAGTATAATTTTGATTAATAACAATTATTATGATATCTAAAAGATTTGAGAGAGATTGAGATGATAAGGAATACAAGTAAATGCAAGATAAATCTTAATGAAAAGGTAGTGGAACTCCTGGAGACTATATTCAGATCCAATGATATAATTATAAATTGTGGCCAACATTATGAAATTGAAAATGACGACAAAATAATACAAGTATATGTATACATAAATGTGAGGTATGTTACAAAGTGTTGGAAAAATGATTATAAATCAATAGATAATCGAGGAAGATAATGAAGGAATATGAAAAAAATGATAGTAAAATAAAAAGAGTGAATAACACATGACCACTTAACGTTATTGGGATAGGCACCTCAAACATGACTTCAATGGACACAAATGAAGTCTAGCCAAATGATTCTCTAGAATGAATTTTTGTTTACAAAATTAACATATCAAGACATGCACATGAAAATGAAGTATTTTAGAGAAAGGGATTTCCCATACATCCTAATTTATAGTTGCATAATGAAAGTACATAAACATCAAGATCAGGATTAGGAGGAATTCATAAGAAAGGTAGGTTAGCAAATTATTGCTTTGAAATGGGATGACTCCATTAATAATATCCTATGATTTTAAATCTTGGTGTTATTGGGGAAGAACAAACGAAATCAATGGAAAATAAAATTTCTATATATATAATTGAATTATAAACTTTTAAATAAGACTTTTACATGTAAATATTGACGGATAAATAATGTGAATGGAATAAGTTCCACTGGAACAAAGAATATAGTTAACACTTTCTTTGGAAATAGTGTGATGAAGCAATTGTCCTAGAACCTTGACAACATATAGTTGTCACATTTTGGATAGTGAGGGTGTGTGGGTGTCTAATGAATGAATCTTTAGTTACAAGCCATCATGGGGACAAAGTAAAGGCTCTTCCTTATATATATATATATATATATATATATATATATAGATATATGATGATAACATATATGGCTAGTGTGAAATGAATAAATAATTCCATATTTAGATAAGACTCTTATTTTTTTTCTTCCTAGAATCCCCATAACCCTATGGAATAAAAGGCATGCCAAGAACTTATATGTATCTATATGTATATATATATATATATATATATATATATATATATATATATATATATAGGTAGAAATTATACTATACTAACAAATGGGGTGTAACTGTAAAAGAGAGAAATTTCATGACCACACATAAAAGATAATTGCACACAATTTTTATTTGTCACCTGTAATGCAACATGGAAAAAGGCCAAAATTGAAGGAATTCTAAATCTTGTTATTGTGATAGAAAAAAACTAATATGGACGTAAAGGAGCTACTTGGATAAGTAGAAAAATAAATATAGAGAAGGAATTTGTCTCAACCTCTACTTCAGCATAATTAACACATATATAACATAAAAACATAAGGACATAACAATACTTTCTAGTATGATAATAATCTAGCTAATTTGAAAAAACTAATTAAAAAAAAATAGAAAAAGAAGAAAACAATAAAATGTTCTTGCAATATTAATGCGATGTAATAACTCGGCACATTCATGGAAAAATAAATACAGAGAATAAAACTTGATATTCAAAAATACTATCAGATTCTCTGAGCACCATGCACCTCTGCTACCCAAGCCTCTGGCTGCTGCAGGCTCTGCCATTGCAGACTTGCTAGATCTCTTCGAGGGCTCCTTCTATGGAGTAGGATGGAGTCCTGAAGGCTCCATCCTTCATAGATCAAGTCGCAGGGACCTCTCATTCACCGGGAATCTCCTTATTCACAAGTTTCATTAACATCTCAACCTCCCCTCGAAACGATCTAGATTTTCACCCAAAACCCCCTCTGCGAGAACCTAGTCAAACTACTCGAGACACTCAGAAGAACAATAACACAATAGACAGCATGGCGGCCACCTTGGACTCTGAGCATGAAAATCAAAATCCCCTCCCCTATGCAGGGACAGTGGCTGAATAGACAAAAAATACTAATGATGGTGCCAAAAAGTCGAATGTGTGCAACCCGAAGGCAACAAAAATCTCAAAATAATCATTCAAGATCCACATGTTGTAGTTTACAAAGAATAAATGAAAGAACATATGATAATCTACAAATTCATGGGCATTTGGTCCATGGAGAGAGCTCTCAAAGGATGGATCCACACCAAATGGAATCCAAAAGGGGAAATTGAACTACATCTAGGATCCAAAGGATTCTTCACAATATTCTTTATGCTCTTCGAAGATAGAGATCAAATATTTTAAGGTGACCCATACTTCTTTAACTCAGTAGGGCTATAAATGAGATATTGGAAGGAAAATTTCACACTAGAGAAAGAGGATTTCAGAAGGGTTCCGTTTTGGATTAGGGTATACTCACTTCCACGGATTACTAGGCTCCCTCGATCCTAAAGCCCATCGCGTATGAACATAGAGAATATATAAAGATGTATGAAGGTACAAAAAATGGGCACTATATCTCCTACGCCTGCATCTGCACCTATGTTGACGTCTCCAGTGCCTTACTAGAGGCCCTCAGATTGAACTTCAAGTACTCCATACGGACCCAAACTATGGATTACGAGAAAATCCCCTTCCGCTGTAGAAAATGCCATGAACATGGGCATCCCTTCAGAGATTTCCTGCAAAACAAGTCACCTCCAAAGGATGATCAAGCAAGAAAAAATGATGAACATGGATACACCAAAGAAGGAAGAAAATACAAGCAAGTAAAATGAACGCGAATAAGGAAATATCCCCCAAATTACACCTAGCAAAACAAGTTTGATATCCTATCCATGCTTCAAGAGGACAAAGGCCAACACAGAAAGGAAAAGGAAAAGACTACAAAGCATGAAATGCCAAGGAACATCAATGAAACAAAAATGGACACTAAATTCTCTCTTACACAAGAAGGTAGTGTTCCTCAAGATGAAATAGACATGGAAACCATTCAGGACTTGCCCACGCTTGAAGAAAGAGTGATTGAGCATGTCGTGATGGGAATGGACATGCAAAAAATAACAAAACATTGGAATGCAAAAGGTATAGGAGTAGTGACCGCAGAGCACATAGAAAGAATCGAGGAGGCCTACCTTCTATAGAAAATTCTTCAGAAGAAAAGAGAGCATCAAAACAAAGGGAAAATCCTAGTAGGTGGAGTCATGGCTAATCTCAAATCCAACCAACAAATCACCGAACGGTTGAATGAGAAAAGAGGCAGAAAAACCAATAATCAGTACCTTCAGGAGCTTGAAATTTGCCTAGTCAATGAAGGAAAGGTAAGGATGATCTCTCTCTCCCCCAATTTTTTATCATGATTTTCACCTCCTAGAATATACGAGGACTAAATAGTCCCAGTAAGAAAAGGATCCTGAAATCCAAAATTGCATCAGACAAGCTTGACATTGTACTCCTTCAAGAAACCAAAGGCAACCTAAATGACGTGGACTCCATCCGACATTCTTGCCTTAGAAATCACTACAGCCATCTGACCATAGTGGCCTGAAGGACCGCTGGAGTCATTTCCACCTTCTGGAAGGCCTCCAGATTCCACTTATATGAATCTCTGGCTTCCAAACATGCTCTCACCACGGTCCTTCGAATCTCGGGCACTAAATAAAAGATCTGCATCACTAATGTCTATGCCCCCCACTCTACCTCAGAGTGGGTAGCCTGGCTCATGTGCATCAAGAAACACCTCAATTCCCTCTTCCGCTCCCTTAGACTTATAGCCGAGGATTTCAACATGATTCTCAATATTGGGGAAAATCAAGGAGGTCTCCGAATATTGGACACTGACTCTATGACCTTTCAAGCTATGATCAATGATTTGGGTCTCATTAACACTCCCACCCAAAATGGCACCTACACTTGGAATAATAGAACAGGAGGGGACCGACATATAGCCTTAAGGCTAGATCACTTTCTTCTCTCTGAGGATATCTTCCTTTCTTCCATAGAAATGAAAGTTAGAATTACACCCCAAGTCGGCTCAGATCATTGGCTAATCATTCTAAACATCAAGCTCTCTGAAAGACATGAAAACTCTCCTTTCAGATCTGAAGCTTTCTGGGTAACCCATCCAAAATTGCAGGATAAAATGAAGGAGTGGTGGTCCATCCCCCTCCCCCTGCAAGGAAAAAAACTGTATAACTTCCAACAAATATTAAAGCTCATCAAACATGAACTTAAAGCTTGGAACAAGAAAAACTTTGGAGACATAATAGCAGACAAAAAAACAATTGAGCTAAAAATGCAAGCTCTCCAACAGAACATCATCCACCATGGATTGACAGAGGAAAACAATCACGAGGAAATTGAGCTTCAAAAAAACTGGGACGATCGAGAATCTTAGGAAGAAACACCATGGAGGAAAAATTCTAGAATTAGGTGGCTCAAATATGGTGAAAATAACAGGGCTTTATTTCATATATACATGATCCAGCACAGAAAATACAATAGAATCCTTAGCCTCAAAAATCAACAGGGCCTTATTCTAATCACTCATACTGAGATTGAAGCTAAGCTCAACCAGTGTTTTGGGACCATCCTTAAGGAGAACAACCATTACAATGAGGAAGACATCAGGAAAATCACTAGGAACATCCCTACTATCCTAACTAGAGAGCATAACCAAATGATGCTAAAAAATATAACTATGGTAAAAGTGGAAGAAGTTTTCCATTCCATGCGCAATGGTAAGGCCCTGGGTCTGGACGGCTTCACTATTGATTTCTACAAAGCCTGCCGGCCTTTGATCAAAGTTGAATTTTATGACCTGGTCAGAGAATCTCATCTTAAAAGATCCATCCTTAAATCATTCAATGCCATCTTTCTCACCCTTATCCCCAAGTCTAATAAAGTAGACTCCCCTGACCAGTTTCACCCTATAGCCCTATGCAATGTTATCTACAATATCATCTCCAAATTCTTAGCCAACCGCATCAAAATTTCTCCTTCTACTCCTCATATTGCCCCACCAAACTGGTTGTGTCAAAGGAAGGAAAATTCTGGACAACATCATCCTCTCTCAAGAAGTCATCCACTCCCTCAATGATCAAAGCAAGCCTGTCATGCTCATTTAACTCGACATGTCAAAAGCTTTCAACAAAATCAACTGGAATTATATAAGCCATATGCTGGCATCCTTTGGGTTCAACAAGGACAACATAAAATGGATCATGGCTTTAGTCTCGGGGCCATTCTTATCCATCCTCCTAAATGGCTCCCCTTCTTCCATCATCAACCCATCTCATGGTATCAGACAAGGTGACCCTCTTTCACCCTTCCTTTTTGGGATCATGGCAGAAGGCCTCGGACACTCCATTTCTACTTCTACCTTAGTTGTTCGGATCACTGCCCTCAACCTCTACCACCCCCAACCCTCTAAACACATCAAAAATTTGTGGATGATACGCTCCTCATGGGTACTCCCTCTCCCAAATAATCCCTTACCTTTCGGGCCATTCTAGATGATTTTTCTCTGGCCTTGAGTTCCTCTGTTAACAAAACCAAGTCCAAACTCTTCTTCCTTAATACTTCCAATGCCATTCAAATTAGCATCGCTCACATTCCTTTCTTCCAGCTTAGCATCTTCCCATCAAAATATTTGGGCTTTTCCCTAATAGATAAACCTTTAGCCAAAAGAAACTAGGAACCCCTAATATCTATGCTTCAAAAAAAAATTTCCAACTGGACCTTCTGCTTCTTTAACTTCCCTAGCCGATTGGTCCTTGTGATTTTTTTCCTTCAAGCCATGCCCCAGTACCATTTCTTTGCCATTGCAACCCCTTGACCTATCTCTAACGAAATCAGAGAAAATAAAAGAGATTTCTTTTGGAAGGGTAAAGAAAATAAGGGCAGATGGGTGCTGCTTTCTTGGGATAAACTATGCAAGACCAAAAAATCAAATGTTATTGGTCTTCGGGATCCGGATCTACTTGGCAAGGTATTGAGAGCGAAAACTTGGTGGCATTACATTACCAATCCTACCACCTCCTGGGCTAAGCTTTGGAAATCCAAATATTCCCCTATGCATCATCTTAACTCCCTCATTAGACTCTCAGGAAATCTTGAAGGCTCACTGATTTGGAACAAAGCTTGGGATAATAAATATCCTATTGAAGACCACTTCTTCTGGGAATTACACAAGGGGAAAAATGCTGTGTTATGGGATGACACTTGGGAGCAACGCCCCAAACTCAATACTGACATCTTCCTCCTCATCAGGATGCAAATGGAAAGGCTTAACAAAAATTTTGTAAAATACTTTTGGAAAACTACAGACAACACGAATGGGAGGGATTGGGTGTACCTCAATGAGATGGCTCAAATTAACCACCACCAACCCGCTGAAATTTTGATAGAGCTTAACAAGAGACAGGTTCAAAGGGATGAGGAGCCAGAAAAACTCAGATGGGGTTCCAATATAGCTGGGCATTTAAATATCAAAGAGAATACAACCTCCTTTTGGACGTTGATCCCATTCCTCTAGACAACAAATGGAAAAGGCTCTGGAACTAGAATCATTGGCCTAAAACCTCTCTTTTTCTCTGGCTAGCCATGCACCAAAATTTTTTGACATGGTGTAATATTCAAAAAAAAGGCTTCATAGGTCCGTCTATCTGCACTCTTTGCAACTCCAACCCTGAAACAACCAGTGACATTCTCAACGAGCGTCATTTTGCCTCCTATATCTGGAATTTTCTTTCCCTCTTATTTAAGGCCTTTGACCATAATCCATCTTCCATCCTCACTTCCCTTCATGGCTGGAGCCCCTCCTTCTCTTCCCAGCCCCTCTTCAATCTGGCTTGGAAACTTCTCCCTGGAATTATATGTTGGGCTCTTTGGAAAATAATGGAATTCTCACATCTTCAAAAACCTGGCTAACAATGAAGAACACCTTCTTCACCACATCAAGAAAACCTTGCGTGAAACTATTTCCATAGCCAAGCTCCCATACCCCTCCTCCACCCTAACCAGGGAGGACCACCATATTCTTTCCCTTCTCAACCTCTCTTCCCTCTTCCTTCTCCCTCATATCGTTATTTCCCTCGCTTCTACGCTAGAGACTATTTTGCTTCCTCCTGACACCAACTTAATCAAACTCAATTACGATGGCACTTCCACGGATAATCCTGGAAATGTGGGTTTTGGAGGATTCTTTTGCAACCACAAAAGAAAAATTCTTTGGATCTAATATGCGAATAATGGTTACACCACCAAAAATGCAGCTGAACTCTAGGCTCTAGCTCACGGGCTTGACATTGCCAGACATCATAATTTCTAGCCCCTCCTGGTAGAAGGAGACTGTACTGTTTCTGCCCAAGATTGTTAGAAAATTCAATAGGGGTGCAACATTCGGCACGAATCTGATTGCTGGTGCATCAGCAAATTCCTTCAAAAGACCAAGATCAACATTGATAATGCTAGAGGCATTTCCTTCTTAGCGGTCCAAATAAAGGCCAAAAAGTTGGCAAACTACCTTGCAAACACCGGTGTTGAAGATTCCAATACACTCACCTCAACTGATTGGGATTCCATAATGGAGCCAACTGTCAAAATTGAATGTCTCTGTATCAGTGTTCTAGATTTTTAGTAGGCCAATTCAACCTCCTCCTCTTTTCCCCCCTAATCAATCCTGTCATCATGATCACCTTGCTAGCCTTCCTTCTCATGATTGATCACTCAGGCATCTCTCCTTCGATCTGTTCCCTATAATATGATCCCACTCCAATCATTAATTCCCCACATGATTTGGCTAACCTATCTGGCACTTCTACCAAACATTTTGCCGGGCTGTCCCACCTTTCGAACCCCTATTTAAACTCCCTCCCCCTTTCTCACACCTCACTCCTAACTGTTCAGCTTGAGAACCTTGCAGCTACTCGACCTCCCCCAAATTTGTCTCACAATGCCGTCCCCCCTCATATCTTTGTATCAACCTCCATTTTTCATCATCGCCCCACCTTAATGGCCCCGTGTCATTCTTACCTACCTCCCCCTGCTCGTCGTGGTCACCATGTCTTCTGGGCTAACCCTTCTCACCCTTCTGTTACTCGGGCTAAGACTAATAACATAAATTTAGCCCGCACATATGTTGACAACACTGACCCTGACATGCAGAGGCGCATCACCGACATGGATTCTGCAGCCCACATCTGTCGCAGAGCAACACCTTTGGAGGCAGTTGATGCCTCTCTCAGATGGATCCCGGATCCTGGGCTAACTAAGCCTCGAGAGAACTTGTACAATAGATCTATTGACCTGCATTGGCACACTAAGACGCTCCTTTCCATTTCCCTTCAGGAGTAAAGGAATAGAAACAAGGAGCTTGAATAGAAAATAGATTCGCTGACTAAGAATTTCATCGCATACATGAAGGAAGTGCATCATATGCACTTCATCGACCGCAACTCACCCCACTATGCTATTCTAAAAAGGAGCTCTATTGCCCACCATCATCATCGCCCCAAGATTGAAGAGGAGGCTCCTCGCCTCTCTAGGCGCAAATTCTAAGAAGCAAGTCCCTCCACGCTTCATCGCAAGATCTTCCTCTTGGAGGAAGGGAGTCTGGACAGACCCATCAATGTCGATGACTACCTGAATAACGACGTGGATGTGCAGCACTCCCCGGGCCCCTATTTATTCTGTTTTCGGTCTGATTTCTTCTATCTCTATGTTTTTCTCCCTATGTTCAAGGCCCAATGGCCTTTTCTCCAGAGCATCAATGTACCTCTGTTTTACTGTTATTCTCCTGGTTTTGTCTACATCTTTCTCCCCTCTAAGCCTCTCCCTGTATTTACCCTCCCAGAGGGCGAGATATATTTGTGATGATGGTTCTTCCTTAGCCTTTTATAGTCCTTTTGAATATTCGCCTCTTGAGGCTATGATGTAATCTATGTTTCTTTTATGAATGTGAATAGAACCTCTTAATTTACTTTAAAAAATTAAAACAAAAATACCATGTAAACATTCCATGAACTGGAAATTATAATAGAAGCCCACGATGCAGTCCTTGGTAGTTGACATAACCATTGGCTAGGTAAGAATGATTAATAATCCTGTTTATCAACTATAAATATGCCTCTTATTGAGTGTGGGTTGCCAACCTTTTACAAGAGTATATTATTTTGAAGACCTTATTCAATATATAAGTAACAATTGCTGATTTTCATGATAACATTTGAAATTATTATATATGTATATATGCTTCTTAAATAGTGATTTATGGAAAATAACGATAGCATTGATGATGGAAAATGTAGGTCGAATATAAATAAAAGACTCTTTTGGGACCTCTATGTATTATTTATTCAAAAAAATAAAATCATGTTGCAGAGATCAATGATCACCTATGTTAACTACGTTGGAAGAACTTCAACTGGGAGAGCCTACCTATAAGATGAAGAATAAATCTGTGTGGCAGATTTTAGCCTATATTTAGGGCTAAGAAAAACACCAATAACAATGTTTCACATGAGGGTGGGGAGATGTAACACCCCTTAGTAAAAGTTGTAAATGTTTTTTTTACCACAAAAGACTTCATAAAAAATGTGGGTAACATGTATGGTAAAACACAAATTTTATTTTTATTTAATTAAATTTTCCTTTATAAATAATAAAATCTATGGATACTCGTAATTGGAAAAATCCCTAAAAAATAGTGTCATTAAGATAGTTATTCCTCTCCCTAGAGATAAATAATATCAATAGGGACAGGGGAGGGAAGAGGGTGAGAGGGAGGAAACCCAAAGGAAACCTTCAAGACTTGGCACCTAGTTGGAGGAGGTCCAAGTGACGATATGAAGCTTTAAGATTTTGAACCTTAAACATGACGTTGTTGAAGGTTGGAAGAATGTTTCCCTTTAGGAAAATTTTGAGATGGTGGATGGAAAGTGGAGTCCTCAAGACAAACTTGTGAGTATGAGTTCCTCTGTTAGACTATTAAGAGTCTTGATTCATTTGGATATACCTTTCTAGGTATATGTTAAGAAAATTTTCTTGAAATAAATTGGAACATGGGGGAGTTTTGTTGTGTATAAATAGTACTAGTTGGTTGGGCGGAAAACTCCCTTCTCATATAGTTTTGTGTATATTTGTGCTGAGTTTAGACATTGTAAACATATAAGTATTTTGGATGTCTTACTGATGTATATTGCTTTTCTTTGAAATGTGAATTTTTTTTCTATTTCACTTTATATTGTATTCTACTTCCAAAATAGTGAATTTTGATCAATGAATGCAACTGTAATATTAAGACAATGATGGTGAATTAGGTTATCCTTGAGGCTAAGCTTAGCTAGCCAATAGCCATGAGAAAGTCCAAAGTACAAAAAGGAAAGAGTGAAAGTAATTCATGAACCTGGGAGTTTATTAGGAATTTTTGAGAACAAGAAAAAATAGTGGATTAATCTACCATGTAAGACTATACTTTACATACAGGAACAAATGTAATAATCTGCCCAAAAAAACAAAAAGATAAATAAATATATGGGCATGGGAATCTACCAAATATACCTTAAGGAGACGTATAGCAAAATATTTTTTTGTAAAAGTGATACTCTGAAACTAAATATTTAAACCAAATAACTAAAAACGATATGCATAATAACTGAAGTAACTAAAATCTCGTAACTAGGCATATAAATGAGAGAAATCATAGAAACAATCATTAAAACAACGCATTATTACTAAGGGTTTGTAAACTCCAATAAAACCAATAATACCTAAACTTCAATCAAACCGATAATACTAAGAAGGATGTATCATTTTTCTTAATAAATAGATTCTATTTATACTTAGATAACATGAATGAACATATATCTATCTATATCTATATATATATATATATATATATATAATTATTTTGGACTTGATGTGTGATCTATATAGCTAGAAATATTACAAGTTGTGGGTATCCAAAATTGAAACGATCTAGAGAAACTTGGAACTTCCAACTAACTGAATAAAATATAATAACTAAATCAAGTCTCATGTACAAATAAAATAGAAAAATTTAGAGAAAGGATGCTATACACCAACTTACAACTTCCAACTAACTGAATAAAATATAATAAATAACTCAAGTGTCATATACAAATAAAATAGAATAGTTTAGAGAAAGGATGATGTGCCGCTTGTACACAAAGAAAGGATAATAATAAACCATACTTGTTCACAACCATGTAAATTTACAAGATAGATTAGTGTTTAATAATTTCATCACAAATATGTTAAAAACATTAGTTGAGCCATGAGAAACTAGAAATAACTACAATGCGTAAACCTATATTTAATAGAAAAGGAAACTGTAATCCACATAAGATTTCGTAAACTACGAGTAGGGAAAGTTGGAGTTTCTAACTTTGAGTCTACTTACTAATGTAATATTTAAATAGCGTCTAAAATAATCTCTTTGGCTGATCATCTGACTAAGATTGAAGAACAACATGAGGCGACTGCCAACATACTGGATAACTAGGTATGGTCAGACAGATATACAAACTTTTCAAAAAATTCTGTGCCAAAACTTTTAGACAATTATTGGCATTGTTAGTATACCCCAACATGACGCCTAACCGGCACCCATTTTCCCAGGCACCTCTTGGGGTTCGATATCAGACACCTTATGTGAAATCAAAATTGAAAAATGAAAATCAGTAGGAATTTTAATTGAATTCAATAAACCAAGCTACATGCCTAACTATTTGTATTAAGTTCACACAAAATTTCAGTTGAATTCAATTATAATTAGTCTTAGAAGGATGTGGTCCAATGATTAAGTGGGAAATTTTTTTCTGACGAGTCTTGTGGTCCAATATGACTACAACCTTGGACAAGACTATATATACTTGTAAATTGTTCCAAACAATATTTTTGAATTCATGAAAAAAATACCTAATCAATAGGAATGTCAATTGAACAATACAATCTAACTATCATGCATTAACTTCAACCATAATTTCAACTGTATCCAACTATGGGAACTACATGCCTCACTATATTGCATTAAGGTCAGCTTACACCCATTTTCCCAAGGAACCTCAGTGAGCTGGGTATCACAAAACACACATGAAATCCGAATTTTAAATAAATATCAACTAGAACATCAATTAAATTGTAAACGATAATCAACTAGAGATTACAGTAATTTCAACCATAATTGAGCCGAGAGGCGCATCTACAGCCCAATATGACCCTGATGTCAGGTGGGTCACGTCCTCATACAAAATGTCGGCTTAAGTTTTAAATAAAAAAAAAAAAAAAAAAAACTAATCGCATTGTGCTACAACATATATCAATTTCTAATACAACTATGTATTATTTATATAATTTGAATGTATAGTAAATTATATACGTGAATTTGAATGGATCATAAATTTACCTTTAACAAAAAAAATTACCACATTGAATTTCCAAATTAAGTAAAATTTTAAACATCTTTACTCTTTACTAAAGTAATTACCATTTCCTAAATCAAAGGAAAAGAGTTAATTGAACACAAACAATAAAAATCCAAAATCTTTTAATATTTCTTCTAATTAAATATTTGTAAAATGAATTTATACTTACTCCAGAGCTATGGTAAATAAATAAAAACATATATAAACTAGATGTATGGTAAATAAATAAAAATTCTTTTTATATTTATTCCATAAACCTTTTTATATTTAAAAAAAACTTTAAAAAGAGGTTTTATTTAGATGAAGCCCATGGGAGGAATACCATGGGACAAATTAATATTGATACCATGGGCGAGATAGCATGGGCCAAATACCATGGATAAATAAATAAATATAAAAGAGGTATAAACAAGTATGATAAATAAATAAATAAATATAAAATAGATATAAAGAGGTATGGTAAATAAATAAATATAAAAGAGGCATAAAGAAGTAAGGTAAATAAATAACAATATATCAAATAGGATTATAAATAAAAATCTAATTATATAACAAGCCTATGGGCCAAATACCATAGTAAAGAAAAGGGGTATGGTAAGTAAATAAAACCTCTTTTCATATTTACTCCATAATCTCCTTTATGTTTTCAAATATTTATGTTAATTAGTTTACATAACTAAGAAGAAATAGAGAGAGAGAGTGATAAGGGGGAGATGGAGAGAGAGTGTGTATGTTTAGGGGTGAGATAAAGAGACAAAGTAAAATGTATGGAAAGAAGGGGGGAGAGAAGAAGTGAGAAGGAGAGAGGGAGGGATATAGTAATGTAGTTGGAGAGAGAGAGGGGTGGAAAGAGAGAGAGAAAGAAAGGGATGGGCGAAGAGAGAGGATTAGAGAGAGAGAGAGAGATATATGGGGGAAGAGAGAGAATTGGAGGGAAAAGAGAGAGAGAGAGGTGGGAGAGAAAGGGGGAGAGAGGAATGATGAGAGAGAGGTAGAGACTGATGGGGGAAGAGAGAGTATTGGAGAGAGAGAGAGAGAGGAAGGACGAGAGAGAGGAGGAGAGAGGGATCTATAAGAGAGATGGAGTTAGAGGGGGAGAGATGTAAGAAATAAGAAATATAGAGAGTGAGAAGTGGAGAGAGAGAAGGAGTGACAAGGGAGAGACAAAGAGAGAGCGTGTATGTTTGGGGCTGAGATAAAGAGACAAATAAGGAGATATGGAGATAAGGGGGGAGAAGGAGATATAAGGAGAGGGGGAGGGATATAGTAACATAGTTGGTGGGTGAAGAGAGAGAGAGAGGGAGAGAGAGATGGGAGAGAAAGGGAAAGAGAGGAAGGAAGAGAGAGGATGTGAGAGAGTGGAGAGAGGGAGGGAAAGAGAGATGGACATGGAGGGGGAGGGAGAGAGAGGTAAGAACAAAGAAATAGAGAGAGAAAGGTGGAGAGAGAGAGAGTGAGTGAGTGATAAGGAAGATGGAGAGAGAGGGAGAGAGGGGGAAGATAGAGATATAGATGGAAGGTGAAGAGAGGGAAGAAGAGAGAGATGGGGAGAGGAAGAGATTGACAAAGAGATTGATATATATGGATTGCGAGAGTGTGTGTGTGTTTATGGGGGTGAGATAGAGAGACAGAAAAGAAGAGATGGAGGGGGATATAGATATGGATGGAGGGTGGAGATAGGGAAGAATATTTCTCACACTAGATGGATTGATATAAGTGGAGATGGTGATTTATAATCCTGTTTGATTATTTGCACTATATGCATCGATTTTAGTGTAGATATTTATTTCTAATGATATTTGATTACTTGCACTAGATGCATTGATTTCAGTGTAGGTGCTGATTTCTAATACAATTTGATTGCTTGCACTGAATTCGTTGATTTCAATTTAGATGTCGATTTATAATTATATTTGATTACTTGCACTAAATGAATTGGTTTCAATGTAGATGATTTCTAATCTTATTTGATTGTTTGCACTAAATGCATTGATTTCAATGTAGATGGAGATTTCTAATCCTATTTTATTTATTTGAGTAAATGCATTGATTTTAGTGTAGATGTTGGTTTCTAGAGAGAGAGAGAGAGAGAGAGATAAGGAAGATGGAGAGAGAGGGAGAGAGGAAAAAAGGAGGAAAGAGAGATATTAATGGGGGAGAGGGAGAGAAGGGGAAGATAGAGATATAGATGGAAGGTGAAGAGAGGGAAGAAGAGAGAGATGGGGAGAGGGGGTGATTGAAAAAGAGATTGAAATATATGGAGTACGAGAGCGCGTGTGTTTAGGGGGGGTGAGATAGAGAGACAAAAAAGAATAGATGGAGGGGGATATAGATATGGATGGAGGGTGGAGAGAGGGAGGAATATTTCGCGCACTAGATGGATTGATATAAGTGGAGATGGTGATTTCTAATCCTATTTGATTATTTGCACTAGATGCCTCGATTTTAGTGTAGATATTTATTTATAATGATATTTGATTACTTTCACTAGATGCATTGATTTCAGTGTAGGTGGTGATTTCTAATACAATTTGATTGCTTGCACTGAATGTGTTGATTTCAATTTAGATGTCGATTTATAATTATATTTGATTACCTGCACTAGATGACTTAATTTCAATGTATATGATTTCTAATCCTATTTGATTGTTTGCACTAAATGCATTCATTTCAGTGTAGATGGCGATTTCTAATCCTATTTGATTTCTTTGAGTAAATGCATTGATTTCAGTGTAGATGTTGGTTTCTAGAGAGAGAGAGATTGAGTGATAAGGAAGATGGAGAGAGAGAGAGAGAGAGGACAAAAGGAGGAAAGAGAGATATTAGTGGGGGAGAGGGAGAGAAGGGGAAGATATGGAAGAAGAGAGAGATGGGGAGAGAGGGTGATCGACGAAGAGAATGATATATATGGAGTGCGAGAGCGTGTGTGTTTAGGGGGGTGAGATAGAGACAAAAAAAAAAGAGATGGAAGGGGATATAGATATGGATGGAGGGTGGAGAGAGGGAAGAATATTTCTTGCACTAGATGGATTGATTTAAGTGGAGATGGTGATTTATAATCCTATTTGATTATTTGCACTAGTTGCATCAATTTTAGTGGAGATGTTTATTTCTAATTATATATGATTACTTGCACTAGATGCATTGATTTCAGTGTAGGTGATGATTCCTAATACTATTTTATTGCTTGCACTGGATATGTTGATTTCAATTTAAACGTCGATTTATAATTATATTTGATTGCTTGCACTAGATGCATTGATTTCAATGTAGATTATTCCTAATACTATTTGATTGTTTGCACTAAATGCATTGATTTCAGTGTAGATGGCGATTTCTAATCCTATTTGATTGCTTTGAGTAAATGCATTGATTTCAGTGTAGATGTTGGTTTTTAATCTTATTTGATTGATTGCATTAGGTGCATTGATTTCAATGTAGAAGTTATTTTCTAATCTTATTTGATTGCTTGCATTAAATGCATTGATTTCAATGTATATGTTGATTTATGATTTGATGTAATTGGATATATGATGGTACATTAATATTAAAGTGTTTGGATTAACAATATGCATTAAGAAAATAGTTTGAGATTGATTGTAACATGAGTACGTTCTTATTATTCACATTTTCTATCTTTCAACACTATTATTGTCACTTTGCATTTAGAAAAAATATTTCATCATTTTTCATCATTATAGTTATTAACAATAATTATCATCTCAACGAACTGAGGTAACTAAGAAAATTTAAAATTAAAATGACCAAGTTAATCTCAGAAATATTTAGCATATTTAAAATTATTATATTAATATTTGATATATTTACATATTACTGATAAAATTAATCATATATTCGATAGATTTTCCTTGGCAGCACACTACTGAAACCAACCTAGATCCATCTTACATCTCAAAAATATACAAAAAATTTAATAATCTAAAAAATGTGACGTTGATGCCTCCAACTGGAACCAGCCTAGATCCATCTAACTTTGGATCTATCATGCGCCGAGAGGGATCAAATCTCTCGAGGTGCAAACCTTTCCTCAAGTTTTTCACTCAAAAAATAGGTTGCACCTCGAGAGATTTGATCCCTCTCGGCGCATGATAGATCCAAAGTTAGATGGATCTAGGCTGGTTTCAATTGAATTCAACTAAGCCAACTACATGACTCCTAAGCATGTAGATTTCAACGATTCATAGTTCTTAATTTTTTCCCAAGGAAACAATCCATAATTTCAAGTGCTACAAGTTAATATAATGATAATTTACTAGTTTTTTGGACTGCCATTAGATGGTCGCTACTCAGATAAAGAAGCACCATTAAAGAGAAGACAACGAGTCATGGTTGGTATTTCATCTCGTTACATGCAAATCCCATGCTTTCTCTTTACTTGGGATGGGTGAGAACCCTTAAGTTGAAAGTATAATTTGTTATGATATGACATATTTTAAGGTACATATCTCTATATTTTGGTATATTTCTAGAATTGATATCTTTTAATTTTGGTATATTTTTATAATTAACTGAATGTGATAAATTTTATGAGAGATTTTGTTAGCATAGTTTCCTCTTATATTACAGATATTGTGAATGTCAGAGAATTAGTTTGATCGCATGTATGTGTGGTTTTTTATTATGGTATTTATTCGTTGATGAGTGGATTTATTAGTATATTTTATTTATCATGAAATTTGTAATCTTTTTATGATAGCTTTTTTATTTGAAAAGTAAAGAAAAAAAGTAGTAAATATTTGTATTTTTATCAAAACAATATATTACATAATAAATTGAATTTTTTTGAGATATTATACATTAGGAAGACCTAACCATATTCAAAAAATCATTTTTTTCAAAGAGGCACAAGAAAAAATGTTTGTGAGAGATGAAAAACTAAAAATACATGTACAATAAACTAGGCTTTCAAGGCCTTGAGGAAATTGAGGAAATAATATAAAATTAGGAACTAAAACCATAGCATGCAACCTATAATGATATAGGCTCCTTATTTTTTGCTAGAGAGAAAATAGTATATGAAGGATTCAGTGGAAAACAATGGAGACTTGCTAAAACTCAGGAATGCATGTGAAATAACGCATATTCTTCTAAGTCACCCTAGTGTGACTAGGTGGGATGGTGACAATCTAGTCCCCACCCTTTCACAATTCAAGCACCTCATTGAGGGAGTTAGATCACTAGTTGGGATAACAAAGTGTGCTATCAATGACCCAATATAGTGTCTTTTCTTAAGACAAGCATCTAGTAATATTGCCCCATTCCTCAAGTCGACATTATAATTTTGAATTTCTTGTTGTGTGACCAAAAGTAATTATGCCACGATTTTCATCTAAATTTGATGTCAGTTATGTCTGTGGAACTAGAAATTAACATATCCACCACTACTTGTAACAAAATACTAACCGCAAATCTTGTCAGGGTTTCATTGCTAGTAAGGGGAATTTAGTGACAGATAATGGAGACGTACAAAAGCTAGCAAAATCTCATGAAATAATCGACCTGGAAAATGAAGTGGGGATTTTCCCATGTCATTAATGGATATCATAACAAAGTACTTCAGAGGGGGTGTTTCCAAGTGCTCCTAGGTGGGAGGGTGACAATGTGCTCCCCACCCTTTCTCCATTCACTCACCTATCTACATAGTTGAATTACTTCTTTAATATATACTTTTATTTTGGTTGATATATTACTTAGTGTTTTATACAAATTTGACAACTAACATTGATTAATCTAGAGTTACCTCAAAAAATATTTATTATAAATAATTTTAATTTTTTAATGACTTTATTATCTAAGTTCTATGACTAAAATAATTTTTTTCAAATTATTTCTTATTTATATTATTTTTCAACATTTAAAATTAAAAAATATATTAATATAATATTTTTAATTTAAAATGAATATTTATTTAATATTTTTTATACAAAATTATATAACTAGACCTAATTATTTAAATTTAAAAAAATATAATTTTATATATATTATAAATTTGGAATTTGTATATTAAGACATAACATAATTATATTAATAAATTTCTTGATTATACTATATGATTATTAAAATTATAGAGATGCGTGTATTCTTTTTTTCTAGATATGTAATAGCTGAAGACGAAATGTGTGTCCTCTCTTTTCTCATTTTAAAATATTAAGAATAGATACACCTCTCAATTCTCATTGGACATGAACTAAGTTTGTATTTACTTCTTTGGACATTTGACAATAATTCAACCTAATTTTTGGATGTTTTGGTCCTTACCTAAGCCTCATGGTTCACATGGAGCCATATTGACCTTCACAAAGGTCGGGGGATCCCACTTCATTTGTCGCTTTTCCACATGGAATTATGTTATTTGTCTCAATGGGGAATGGGTTCCATTTCCAAATTCATAACATAATATGAGACCTACACACTTATAGATTCTACATTTGATCTTGGATTATATCAACTATTGAAAATTCATATCAGATTACAACATATGTGATGGTTTGTGGTAAGTTTTAGTTTAGATAGATAAAATTCCCATGATTAGGATGATTTTATTCTCCATATCCATATCAATTTCTAACATGTGCAATAATTTAGGTGGTGTCACATTTTTCATGGACCTGATGGCCATATTTAACCCGATCGAGTGGCCCATATCCGTAATGTCATGTTTATACATAGAGAAAAAATAATTAACATTTTTTTTACCTTTTTCGTTTTTTTTCTTTATATGTATAAATAATATAGTATTCAAGAAGGAGATGACTATATATTACAACCCACTCGGAAATATGTGTAATTCATTCAATTCTTAATATAAAATTAATATGTAGTATTTAAAAAAAAAAAAAATGGATAACACAATAGTTTTAACTATAAATGAAATATACAAGGTGACATGAGGGGAAGGGGTTATATACAGCCCCCGCATAAAATTATTAGGTAGTTACTCTTAGGGCCTAGGGAAAGGGAATAATAGCCATGTGGAGATGTATGACCTTCTACTAGGACCTATCTCAGCAAAATAATTGAATCCAAAAATTATTCCAATCCTAAGGGATTCTCTTCTAATAATTCGACTAAAGAAAATAATTTGAAGCTTATTCAATAAAGAGTTTAAAGAGTACTGTAATATTTCTATCTCAAATCTTTCTTCCACATCCTTATACATTAAAACTCATAAGAGAACCAACAATCCAAACTTTCTTATCCCCTTAGCTAGTTAAAAAAAAAAAAATGAATTCAAAGGTGGAGAGGAATTCCATGACTTCTCTCCCTCCCCTATGTACATATATAAATGTTGACCTATGTTACTTTACCAAGCCAATTTCCTCAAAGATTGTGCTCAAACATTAAAACTATCAGTAAAAACGAGGGGTAGAAATGACAGGGTGTAGTGGCTCCCAATGACATAATTATACATGAAAATATATTGATTTCATCTGTATCACACACATTTAGTACAACGAAAATATAGTTGTTAAATATTTTCAAATACCCTTCACACCTATAAGTGATTGTCACAATGGTGTTTGAAATTATGAATGCTAATGGAGACTACAGTTGAATTGCATGTGGTATTAATTCCCTTTGGTATAACCTTATCTCTCTCTATCATCCCTTTGTTTACAAAATTCTAATCTTAGAGGAACTTAGGTTTTGGGTTAACTCATTATGGAGCTGCTTTGCACTAGTTAGCTTGTGCCTAGTGGAAATCTTATTAATTGTTATTTTTTGCTAGATTAATATAATTGGTAGCAACAACGAAAAGCTTCAAGTGAACATTGGTATAAATTATATGTTATAGACTTGACCTGATGTTAAGAGAGTCTTGCTAGACATAATTCAAATTTCCTTGTAATGCAACATCCTCATCTTCCAACTAGTCCCTCCAAGCATGCATCTCTCTATTTAGGTTATCCAATTTCTCCTATATATTATTCTCTTCAATAGACATTTCACAGTGCTCCTTCAGCATGATACAATATTCCTCTTTCCAAATGTAATCCTTTTTCTCTATCTCTCGTTGGTTATATAATTTTCTACCTAGG
Organism: Pinus albicaulis; assembly: GCA_034641835.2. Taxonomy (NCBI): domain Eukaryota; kingdom Viridiplantae; phylum Streptophyta; class Pinopsida; order Pinales; family Pinaceae; genus Pinus; species Pinus albicaulis. The sequence goes on along the minus strand of CM076577.1, from coordinate 984,806,637 downwards.
ATTTTTAGGTTTTGCGTAGCTCAAAATGTATTTCTAAGAGAGGACAACCCATCAATAAGTTGCTTGTAGGTTGATCTACCGAAAATGGGTTTTTGGAATCAAGTAAGTGGTTTAGGATGAAGAAAGAAATATTAATTTATTCTCAATATAAAGAGGTTAAAACTATAAATCTAGAGGTTTCTTAAGTGACCAAAAGAAAATGATGAATGTAGGATACCATGAGAGGTCTCGTCACATAAAATGGAAACTCATTCTAGGGAAAATATCTAGACAAGAATAACTCATGAACCTTAGGGATTCGCAACATGAAGCCGAGCAAGTGCTGGAGCACAAATTGTTTTTGTAAACTTTTTGGAAGTGTAGGAATGTACAGTAGGGATAAGGGACATGAAAGGGATAATATGGAGTGAAACATAGGGTTGGAGAAATATATGGATCATAGAAAAATAGCACAATGCAAATGGGCATTCCGTAGAAGGATGACAATGGAACCTAATGAAGGAAGACACATGTAGAGGGTTATTAATGGTTATGATTTTGTAGAGGGAGGAGCCACCCTGGGAGATCATGGTGAGTAGGAAGTTGGGGATATTTTTAGGAAGTAGGGGACATGAAATAGTGTATTTTAATGATAAGACATATATTTTGGGATATTCATTTATACACATATGATATCTGAGGAGGATGAGGGAAATATCTTAATAATTTCTTAATATAGTTGGATTAGTTAGGTGGGAAGATAAGACGACTCGAGAGGGTCTTTGGAAACTATAATACAACCTACTGGGAAAAAATAAGGGTTGGAAAAATAATTACAAACAATTGATGGCATTGGAATGTTGAGTGACTTCTATTGGACAATCAAGCACATGAAAAGTTGAGTCATAGAGTTTGTGTCTAATGTTTCTGTCTTTTGAATCTAATCTATGTGTATGTGGTTGAGTATCTTATTTCAACATAACTCCATTGTAATGACTTTGGTCCTTGGTTATATGAGTTTAGTATTGATACTTACAACCTCGTTACTTGTGTCGCATGCTATTCTTGTGGAAGGGCAATGGGCCTATTGATTTAATGCATGTAACCTAGGATATAACTTTTCTCATACTAATATCAATATAAACCAGTGAATTGAGAAATTATTCTATTTTCCTATTGTGTATCAGTGTGAATATTTTATCGTGTTTGATTCCCTAGCTGTTGAAATACCATAGGAAAGACTGGAAACCTATAGTGACTAGTTAATAGTATACATGTTCATGATAATAATATGGTATGGGATTTTTTCTTAGGGAGATGATGAGTTATGGTATGGACCTATAATACTTTAATTTATGAATCATTTTTCTATGAGTATGAAGGGTGGAGAGACTAATAGTGGGTTAGAGTGCTAAGAAATATTTTGTCCCACTAGTGGAGTTATCAATGCATGGTGTCGAATCTATCGTTAATAAACTCAGTTTGTACATGATGTCATACACCACACATATTTAATTTGTACTTTCATTGTTTTATGGATAAAATATTTTGAGAACCCTATGCAGTGGATTGTAACAACTAGGCAGTGAAGCATGTGTAAGATAGGAATAATGTTTTGTGATCTTAATAAAAAAATTTTATGCTTTGAACACCATGGGCTTCAAGTGACATCATTTTGTTGCTATTTGAATGATGGGGTGTTTTTCTTTATGGATAAGCAATCATCGATATTGTTATAGGTGTTGTGATGATAATAAGAATTGGGTTGTTACACCCTGGAAATTTCTTTATTTAGGGAGGTTGATATATAACATGTATTCCTCATTCAGTTTAAATATAATTATGGATCTCCACAATGTGTTGATAACATTTGTTAGCCAAGTCTTGAGAGTAGGCTTTGTGGAAAATCTCTAACACAACTATAACACCATGTAGAAATTATATCTATGGATTTGATGTGATCATGTAATATACTAAAACAAGATATTGAATCCTTATACTATATTTGTGGAATATAAAACACAATCGCTCAATCACATGCAAGAAAGAGAATGGAAATTATCAATTACACAAGACAATATGTTCTTGGGGAAATCAACTTATGAAAACCCCTAAATCATATATAGTACATAGTCAAATAATCGTGAAACAATACAATGCTTTCTCAGACAGAGGAAATCTTGCACTATCCTAGCCGTTTCATCCTGATCCTACTCAAAACTGTCTAGAAATTATTAGGAAAAATTTACCAACATATAGGAAATTCTTAGCCCCTCCTTAGCCCAGCCTTGCTCACAAAATCCCTAGTAAATTAATACCTATTAAATAGAATAATTAGCTTTCCTTGACTGCACAATACCTATGGACCCTTCCTCTAACTTTATAACTTCACTAGGGAAGTTCGCCAAAAAAACAACAGATAGTTTACTTCTCTTAAACACTAGTCTCAACTGGGTCTCCATCAGAATTGAAATGCATGCAGCTATTAATAGTGAATCAACAATTACTTGGTATATGACTACTTGTGATTTAAATATATTTTAATTCACTTGATATTGAACTATCTCATCAATAATTTAGAACTAGTTAAACTAATTTTAACTCAATTAATGTGAGTTAATTGATCCCACTCACACGACACGAGTGGTACAACTGCAACTGGACCTTATAAATATTAGAATCACTCAACATGTGTATCCTTTGAACCTCAACTTGAAATTCTTGAGCTAACTAAGTCTATCACACTTAGTTTACTATTACAATTTGTTATCAGATAATATTACACTTTATTTTTAATTTTTTTAAGGATAATTAAATCAAAAGGCTCACATGGCAACAATTCTTGGGTGCCATTTTCTAGATTTTTTTCTAGATTCCAATTTCACTGTTTCATGTTGCAAATTTCAACAGGCTCAACACACATGATGGGTCCACATTATAATGTTGAGTCTATTGTTACATGGACTATTTTCAGAAAATCAAGCCAATTGATGCAATTATAACCAATGATTGATTCATTCTTATAATTCCTCTAATGTTATATAGACCTTTTATAATTTTGATGGATGGTATTATCCTATAGTTGTATGATGCACTTATTTTGGACCTAAAAGTGAGATATTCCATCACTTTTTTGGGTGTAAACGTGTGGAATATGGAATAACTTTGAAGGCAGTTTCAATGGCTCATTTTTTTTGTTGGTGTTGCTCGATGATGCATTTGTAGGATTGGGTGTGAGTGTTTGTTTTTGTGTGTGTGTAAGTGAAAAAAATACATATTACTCAACAAACCTATGGTGTTAACCTTATAGCTATATCCACAATAAAACTATATCTTTTTAGGAATAGGTGAGAGCCTTAGATTTAAGGGCCTTTAATCTATGAAACCAAGTCGCATAACCACATTTTATGAGTAAGGTTGGAGGTCCGGTCCTATTTTATGGTAATGATGAATGGATGGATTTAGAGCCAACCTTACGGTTGTGTCGAAGGGTTAGAAAGTGGAGGTTTGGCCCAAGGGGGCAGAAACACTAGATGCAAATAAAATATTTGGACAGATCTGTACGAAATTTCAGAAGGGTATGAAATTCCCTTATATTCCAATTTTGAATAACAGCCTTAGTTCACTCCTAGTCCTTCACCTTGTCCCATGCCTACTCCCTAGTCATATCATCCCCAACCTATTGAGCCTTCCTTCCGACCATATTTCAAGAAACCCCATCAATGGGTTAATCCATCATAAGGAATTCCAAGCACATTCATTGATTCCTAATCATCAGAAATGATAGGTAACCAGAAATGTTCCTCGAAATAACACGTAATTGCTATTCAACCAAATTCTAATCTTAATAGCAAGCAAATTAAATTTATTTAGAGTGGAGAGACCATTTATCATACTTATTATGTATAAACCTAATAAATCAACCGTAGGAAAAGGGATCCTATCCAAAATTTCCACCCAACTAATCCCAATGAAAATATTGATAAAGAGAGGGAGTTTCATGTGCCTTAAATCATTCACAAGGAACCTCTCGATCATGAAATGTTGACAGTGGAAAAGACACAAACCTCAAAATATGTTGAACTAGAGGGAGAATTAAGGAATATTTTTGTAAAAATACCTCTCATCCAAGCCACCAAGGATGTTTGTGCCTATAAAAAAAATAATGAAAAATAATGTCTCATAAAACTTGGAAGGAAGAAAATGAGTTCTCCTACCATCATTGTTATTGGGAATCTATTAGACCTAATATTTGGGTGAATAATCATCCCTAATTGTTTTCATCATAGAAGTCTAATATTGTATGTGCATAAAAACAATTGCAGTTCTAAACACTATCATTGATCTAGGAGTAGAAATCAATTTCATGGTGAGGGAAACTATGTTTAAACTTAACCACCAAGAGTCCCTGATAAATACCACTACTATGTTGTAGCTTATTCAAATATCCATAGTAGATCCAAAAGGAACAATAAAAAATATAATCGTCTCCATATATTCCAAGGAGTATGCCATATACCTCTTTCTTCTTCGATGTAAAACAAATTTCAATGGTTATCCACTCATTCTAGAGATACCTATGTTAGATAATGGTACTATATAAATCAACTAGAGGGCTAGGGACATAACCATTACCAATGTGTATTCCTAAAAATAGTTTGTACTATATCACCCAACTTAATATCTTAATTAAGATAATTTTCCTATATACTCAATGAGTTGACTCATTATATATTACGTTGCTTCACCGTCCCATCTTATATCTTCTTATTTCTTATAAAATGTTAATCTTGGTAGATGGTATATGTTAGTGAGATTTTTTATATGGATAAGTGTATATTTATTTTATTTGTCATCTATCAAAGTTTGGTTAACTATTGGTATTTCAATTTGGAGGCAATATCTCAAATTCCCATTATTTTCTCCTCTATACCGAGCAAAGGAAAGATTTTAATTGAGGTGGAGTCATTTATAGAGGAATTATCTTATAGAGTGACTTGAAATACTTGATATAGCGGATGATGGAATTTCTAGTCAAGCCTCCACAAATTATGTTTTGTGTACATGCCTACTAATGATTAATTACTAATTATGATTGGAGTGGTCAGCAGGACACCTCTCAACTTTGGGTTCTCTTTTCTACCTTCAAAGGATTCCTATGCATATTTGATCTATCATTGCATCAAATATTTTCATTTACTCAATATAGTAGTCCCACACTTATCTTGTACCTTTACATTGGGTATGAAAATATTTCTCCTAGTGAGCTTGATTCTTGCTTCAATTAGAGTTTATTGTAGTTTGTAAGGGTGGTATATTTTCTACTATATCACTTACTCTTTTATTGACGAGGAACTCATGTCTAAAAGAAGGTATAGTGTAGAGAAAAACTATTATGAAAATATTTATAGGATCTAAATTTTATTTTTCAATAGAAGTGTATTATTTTATTTCTTACTACTAAAAAAATTCATCCAATATTTTATCTACCCACTCATGAAAATTCACTCTCACCATCAATAAATTTTATAATTAGCTAACCATCATCATTTACTTGTCACATTAGGAGGTTGGTTGATATATTTATATATTTCAGTGATGATTAATTGATAAAATTATCGTGCACTTCCATGAATAAATTTGCTATTCCTTCTACAATATATAATCAATTCCTCATTCTATAATTCTTCACATAGTTTTTTTATCTCCCTCCCACCACTCTTGTACCTCTTCCAATATTAACATTTACATGATACTACAATATGAAATCTAATCCAACAGTACTAGAAATAGAACCAATGTTTTGGTCTAGTGAATAGTATACATTTTTTATCACTAGAGTGAAACATGAAGTAAATTAAAGAGAAATATGCATCACATGTAAGAGAAAATTGGCACAAAGTTAGCATAGAGCTAGAAAAAAACAATTTTATTGAATATATCTCAAAATTTAACCAACCATATACATATATTTTATGAAATATATATTTATATTGATCGAGGTGGATATTATGGCCACCCACCTATTCCACTTGCAGCCCCACCATTGTCTCTTTCAATTTTTCAGTTTCAGAATTACTTACTATTTTTGGCATTTTTTCAGATCCTGAACTTCTAGAGCCGTTTTGAGGCCCTAAATGATTTTTTTTGGGAAAAATGACAGTGACATGGATTACTTTTCTCACATAAAACATTGTAGTCCTCGGATAGATATTTCTAATGAGGTATGGTGCATGTCAAACGAAGATCATATGCCAAAGTTACGTCCCCGGGAAGTTGAAACACCAATTACCCAAACGAGGCCCATAGTTTTAGCGCTTCATCTCCTAGGGTTAGGGTTTTGCATTCTTAGGGTTTTCCATTGTTTCTAAATAATAAATAGGCCCTCAAGCCTCATTTTAACTATGTTCAGAGGCCTGTAGCTACTACATGTCTTCTTAGAGATAAGCTACCAAAGCCCTAGCCAGTTTATTTCTGTTTTGTCTGTAAGAAAATTTCAGTTCTTTGATATTAATGAAATGAACTGTTATTTCCACTGCATATTTGTATTTATGGTTACATGTGTATTCTGTTGCATTCCTGCATAAATCTGGATTGGTGGTATTAGAGCGGTCTTATTTTTCTCGATCCTTCTTTTCATGTCGCCAACGAGGTCAGGGTATAAAGATTTAGGGATCGATTTGGTTGAACCTTTACAAGATCAGCCTCGCAAACCCTGACGACCGCCCATGGGGGACAAAAAGAAATATGAGGGAGCAGGAGATCCTACCAACATATTGCTCAAGGAGGCCCTCGAAAAAAGGAATGAGATGATGGATAAATTTGCTAAGATCCTTCAACGACTTCCCATTAGTGGCACATCTGCATCCAACAGCCACTCTGGAGGTGCGACTCCCTTTAAGGTACAAGTAAAATTTTAAATTCCCATATTTGAGGGTAAAATAGATGCAGATGTCATAGATAGATGGTTGAACCTATTAGAAGTATATTTCTCACTTCATGACTTTTCTGACCATGAGAAGATTATTTTTTCACTCCTCAAAGCTACCCCCCATGTTAAATATTGGTGAGAAACCTACTATGAGAGAAAGGATGAGACAAAACCCTCTCTATTCTCAGCCATACCTACTCATAATTCCTTCTGATATTCCATTAAGGAACAATATTATCCCGTGGGGAGCTATGAGGACAAGCACATACAATGGACCACGTTGCGGCATAAAAGGGATAAAGATGTGCATTAGTTGACGAATCTGTTCCATACCATACACACAAATTTGGGTATCAAAGATTCGAAAAAAAATTTGGTACTAAAGTATCGCATTTCTATACACAGATACATTCAGGAGGAAATGGATTTCCTCGACATCTTCTCCCTTGGTATGACATACCGATATGCTGCCAAGATTAAGCAGAAATTCAAGTAGAAGAAGCGAGACTTTGGATCTGCGAATCAAAAGCAAGGGAAAGGTGCCCCCAAACCGTAGAACAAATGAAAAAACCAAGGCATCGTGGCCCAAGGCAACTTGCCAAAAACACAAGCAAAGAAAAACACTGCGAAGACAAAGAAGGACACGAGAAAGTGGTGTGAGTTCCATAAGAACTCCACTCACAACACAAGTGAGTGTCGGGCTAAGCAGTCCCTGATGGCCAAGATGAGGCTTCTGAATTAGATGCATGATCCAACTCTGAATCAGAACCTGACAAGGGGAATGAAAAAGGGAAACATATTATTGATGCAGAGCCCAATGCCACTATTTCCACTGCGAAAATCAAGAAGGAGGAACCGGAAGATCCAGAGGCGGCAGAACGTCTCTTCCACTCCAAGATGTGGTTAAAGGGTTCCTTGCTATATTTCATTGTCAGCAATGGGAGTCAAAAGAACCTCATTTCAGTATATTTCATGAAGCAGTTGAGCTTCTCAACCACAGCGCACCCAAAACCATACACGATCAAGTGGCTTAACCAAGGACGAGATCTCTGTGTCAGCCAACAATGTCGCCTTCCCTATAGCATCAAGCCCTTCACGGATGAGGCATTATGTGAAATTTCTCCTCTTGATGTTTCCGATATATTATTAGGCCAACCATACTTGTGGAAGCAACATGTTTTGTATGAGTCACGACCTCGTGCTATTATTGTTACCTTGGGAAATAAGCTATACATGATACCAGAGGTACCACTTCCTACCACTATCTCTTTGGTTATTGAAAAACAATGTAATAAGCTCATTTCCAAAACTAAGAAATTTGTTTTCCTGAGGATCCACCCCCAGGGAAAGAAGAATATTGTGGCCATGACGTTGCGACATGGCTCCTCTGCATGAAAACAACATATGGACAAGTTTGTGGAGGAGTACAAGGAAATTTTCACCTCTCCCACATGGGTGCGTCTGCACTGTCAGGTCAAGCACCCCATTGATATGACCCCAGGTGCATCGGTACCAAATGCACTGATATATCGGCCCTCTATTCAAGAGAATGATGAAATCAACAGGTAGATTGAGGAGTTGTCGTAGAAATGTCACATCCGGACAAGTTCATTGCCCTGTGGGACCCTGGTCATTTTAGTACAAAAGAAGGATGGGATGTGGAGACTCTGTATTAACTATCTGGTGCTGAACAAGATCACTACCCAGAATAGGTACCCAATCCCACAGATTTATGACCTTCTAGACTAACTCAAAGGGGAAAAATATTTCAGCAAGATCAACTTGAAGTCTGGGTATCACCAGGAACCCATCGAACCCTCCGATGTGTGGAAGACTGCCTTCAAAGCCAAGGAGGGCCTTTTTGAATGGTTGGTCATGCCTTTTAGGTTGACGAATGCTCCTGCAACCTTCATGAGGTTGATCGATGACATCTTGAGGCCATTCACCAACTCATTCGTAGTGGCGTACTTGGATGACATTATGATCTTCAGCCAGTGTTGGGAAGAACACCTCCACCACATCCGAAAAGACCCCCAAACACTACGAAAATAGAATTTGTGTGCCAATTTGGAGAAGTGAACCTTTGGCATGACCCAGGTTCAATATCTAGGATACATTATTGATGAAAGGGTGATGAATGTCGATACAACCAAGATCCAAGTCATTCGTGATTGGCCAGCCCCAACCACTCTAACAGAGCTTCACAGCTTTCTGGGTCTTGCTAATTTCTATCGCAGGTTCATGTTGGGATTCTCTCATATCACTTGGCCCTTGAGTCAAGTCACTAAGGGAGGAGTGAGAGAAGAACTCTTTTTGTAGGAATCTCAGTAAAATGTGTTCATAGAATTGAAACTTCACCTTTGTTCTACCCCAATGCTCACATTCCCATTCTTGCAACAACCATTTGAGATCGAGACATATGCCTCTGACTATGTTATTGGGGAAGTTCTTACTCAATAGGGGCATCCAGTGGCATATCACAGTGAGACATTGTCTGACATAGTTCGCAAGTATCCCACTTATGAAAAAGAAATGTATTCCCTTGTTCAGGCTTGTTGACAATGGAAGCATTACATTTTTGGGAAGGAAACAATCATCCACATAGACCACCAACCTATAAAATTCATACAAACACAAGGGAATTTGTAGAATTATCACCATGAGAATTGGTCCACATATCTGTAGTAGTTTCATTTGAACATCAAGTACATGAAGGGTAGCACCAATAATGTTGCATATCGCCTCAGCCGACCATCTATGGTAGCACTAACCACCATTCTCAAATCTTGTGGGCACGAGACTTCTGATTAGCCACTTCTCTACAAGAGAGATCTATAATTTGACCACACATATAAGGCACTCTTGGGGGGTATGCAAGTTCCAAAATTTCACCTCCAAGATGTGCTGTTATGTCACCTAGGTGACACCTTTTTGTTCCTTCAAGTGAGCGTGCAAATATGATATGTGAAGCATACTATAGTCGAGTCACTGGGCATTTTGGGGTCGAGAAAATAGTGGCAGTACTGTAGAAGTATTTTTGTTGGCCGAAACTTCGACAAGATGTCGGGAAGCACATCAGATCCTGCACTACCTGAACCATTACCAAACTGACCATTAAGAAGCAAGGCCTCTATAGTCCACTACCTACAGCTAGTCGACCTTGTGAATCTATCTACATTGATTACATGTCAAGCATTCCTTCTACTAACAATGGAAATGACTGTGTTTTCGTGGTCGTCGATTGATTCTTGAAGATGGCCATTATGGCAGCCTGCAAGAAGAATATCACAATAGAAGCCACTGCTAAACTCTTCTTTGAACAAGTGTGGGCACACTTTTGGATCCTACAGTCTATCATATCAGATCATGAGAACAGGTTCCTCAACACATTTTGGTACAGCCTCTGGTCAATGTTGGACACCAATCTCAAAAAGTCCATAGCTTTCCATCCCCAAACTGATGGCTAGATAGAGGTCATCAACAAGATGATTGTACACATTCTTCACATGTACAATTCAAATCATCCATGCACATGGGATGAGAGCCTCCCCTATGTACAACACAATTATAATCGGGCTCTCCATAACTCAACCGACCATAACCCCTTTCAGGTGGACTTGGGATTCCAGCCACTATGTCCCATTGACGTAGCCATGCCATTTGCGGCTACTCAAGTTGATTCAACTCATGTCGAGTCTGAAGCTGACAAAGTGAACAGCTTCATCGAGCACATTCAACACATCCACAAACAATTTCATGACATACTGGATAGGGCCAATGTAAACTACAAGCAACGACATGACCAACAATGGGTACCACACAACTTCCAGGTGGGTGACAAAGTGTGGCTAAATTTTCAGAAGGAGCACCTCATTGGACCCCACCGCAAGCTTCGCCCACTCTGATATGGGTCGTAAACCATCACCAAGCCACTAGTACATTTGGTGGAAATTTCGACACTTTAGTTCCGACACTTTTGACGAATTATCGGAAATTTCCCCAAATTTGATCAATTTTTCAAATCCACCCACAAAGTTTCGCTATACCAACGTTTGGAGAAAAGTGTCGGTATTGCAAAACTTATAGGTAAGTGTCGGTCTTGCGATGTTTGTAAAAAGGAGTCATAATTGTGATGGATTTCTGAAATATGTTGTTATTGCGACACTTTGACAAGGTGTCAAAATTGTGACGTTTCGAGGAAGGCGTTTTTATTGCGACGGTTTGGGGAAACGTGTCTCTCTTGCGACATCTAGAGGAACGCATCACTATTGTGATGGTTGGTGGAAAAGTGTCGCTCTTGCGACGGTTTGAGAAAATTCCAGTTCATGTAAAGCATTATAATATACATTTACTGAAATAAAAGATAAAAGATGAAGATCACGCATTTAAAATTGAGATAATTATAGGTTTTTTATATATACATTTTATTCCTTGGTTCATTCTATTGATTTTGGGCATAAATAAACAACTAATTGGATTCCAGTGACAGAGATTTCTAAATTTGGCAAGTCGCTATTATTGTGCAGTCACATTGCTTTGGGCTTTTCAGACTTCCTTTGCACTCAGCATTTAGGATTTCAAATTGATTTGAAAACCAATTTCTTTGATCGCAAACCACTTCGACCCACTAGATATAAAATACGGAGATGGCAAGAATGAAGACTGCATGTCATAAAATTTGAACATGTTACAGAGTTACACTTCCAATCACCACTGCTGAGGAAGGACATATAATGATGTTGTTTAAATAGGAAATAGGTAAAATGCATGTCAGTTATTAAATTAACATATCAATACCTAGAAAATTGCTCAATCAAATACTGAAACTGATTCTCCTGCAATTCCATCGAGTGTCCCTTTCGTTTCTCCCCTGTGTGCTGCAAAAACAAAATAAAGACAGCTGAAAGAAGCAATGGTGTTTTTTGAAGAGGAAATGAAAAAAATGCATTTAACATTATTAGCATTTAACTTGTTGTCCTGGATAAAAAAACATAACCGAGCTCTGAAAACAAGGTTCAAACCTCCAATATTTATTTGTTGCTAATATCATTGGCTAGTTCGACAGGTCGTCAAGAAGGGAACTGGACACATCGTCAAGAAGGGCGTGGTTGACCTAGGTGTTAAGAGTGCTGAGGACGCCGAGAGATCATACCTGCGGTGACCAGTGCTTGCTGTTTTCTATTTTTATATTCTTCTGTTCAGTGGAATAATCCCACATTCACCGGGTGAATAAGCGATATTGGTGTTTATATACGTGTTGAGGTTTTACATGTTTCAACTATGAGTTGAAGGCTATGCACACTCATACAATCAATTGTTACTCAGTGCATACGCTGCGCCCCTCCCCTCATGACTTGGATTTGGTTGTGGTTAAGCTTGTGGTTCTCAGCCTTAGTCCTATGCTGATTAGTGTAAGTGCTTGGGCTGAGCTAAGGGCTCGACAGAGTAAAAATTGCAGAATTTTATTAAAAGTGATTTCATTGTGGTTTAGCTTGTGGTTCTCGGCCTCAGTCCTGTGCTGATTAGTGTAGGTGCTTGGGCTGAGTCAGGGGCTCAATGGAGTAAAAATTCCACAATTTTATTAAAATTGATATACACTTTTGTATATCAATTTTATATTAAATATAAAATTAATATACACTTTTTTATTTTCCCAATAAAATAAGCTAGAATACGATAGGATTAGGACACTTTGAGATTTTTTTAAAAAATGGTAAAAGAAGGAAATAGATAGGACAATCATTAAGGTAGTTTAGGAAAAGTAGGATTTCATATATTTTAGCATGCAAATGGCCAGATTGGGGTAATTTAGGGAATTTCATAAAAATCGAGGTATATGATAATGATGGAAAATGTTGAATATAGTGAAGGCATAGGGAATCATAGCCAAAAAATGATCATGAAAGAAAACTTTTGAGGGTGAAAAAATGAGTGCTAACAAGATGCATGCTCTGATTCTAAGTCAGAACTCGATAAGAGGAATGAAAAAGGGAAGCATATGATTGATGCAGAGCCTAGTGCCATTGTTACCACCACCAAGATCCATAAGGATGAGTCCAAAGATCCAGAGGAGGGGGATCGCCTCTTCCACTCATAGATGTGGGTTAAAGGTTCTCCGCTGCAGTTCATTGTTGAAAACAAGACCCAAAAGAACCTCATTTTAGTAGAGGTTGTGAATCAGCTAGGCCTATCGACCACAAAACACCCGCAGTCATACACCATCAGGTGGCTTCACCCGCAATCATACACCATAGGCCCATTTTCCATTTTCTCCCTTGTGGCATATTTGTTCGGTCAGGCACATCGTGTCATGCCGTGTGGGGTCACCCAATCGGGCGCGTTCAGGTCGGGCCATTTCATTCGAGGGCGCCCGTATCAGTTTTTCTAAGTTGTGACCACCTAGGTGCCTTGTGCACATTCGAGTGGCCAATTTTTCATTTTCTCCCTTGTGACATCGTTCGGTCGGGCGCGCGGTGTCGTGCTGTGTGAGGTCTCCCGACTGGGCATGTTTGGTTCGGGTCATTTCATTCAAGGGTGCCTGTATCATTTTTGCTAGATTGTGACCACCAGGGTGCCTTGTGAACATTTGGGCAGCCCATTTTCTATTTTCTCCCTTGTGGCATCGTTCAATCGGGCGCATCATGTTGCATCGTGCGAGGTCGCCTGACTTGGCGCGTTTGGGTAAGTTTGTTTCATTCGAGGGTGCCTGTATTATTTTTGCTAAGTTGTGACCGCTCGAGTGTCATTTGCACATTTGGGTGGCTCATATTCCATTTTCTCCCTTCTAGCATCGTTCGGTTGGGTGCGCTGTGTCGCACCATGTGAGGTCACCCGACTAGGCGCGTTCGGGCCGGGCCGTTTTGTTCGAGGGCACCTGTATCATTTTTTCTAAGTTGTTACTTCCTAGGTGCTTTGTGCATGTTCAAGCAACCCATTTGGTGTTTTCGCCCTTGTGGCATATTCGTTCGGTCACGCGCATCGTGTCGCGCTGTGTGAGATCACCCAACTGGGCGTGTTCGGGTCGGGTCATTTCATTCAAGGGCTCCCGTATTGGTTTTGCTAAGTTGTGACTGCCCAAGTGCCTTGTGCACGTTCGGGTGGCCCATTTGCCGTTTGCTCCCTTGTGGCATTGTTCAGTCAGGCATGCCATTTCGCGCCTGCGAGGTCGCCCAATCGGGCACGTTTGGTTTGGGCCATTTTATTCGAGGGCGCTAGTATCAGTTTTGCTAACTTGTGACCGCCCAGGTGCCTTGTGCATGTTCCGGTAGCCTGTTTTCCATTTTCTCCCTTATGGCATCGTTCGGTTGGGTGCACCGTGTCATGCCATGCGAGGTCGCCCGACTGGGCGCGTTCAATTTGGGTCATTTCATTCGAGGGTGCTCGTATCAGTTTTCCTAATTTTGGATCACCCGAGGCCTTGTGCACGTTCGGGCGGCCCGTTTGTCGTTTTCTCCCTTGTGTCATTGTTCGGTAGGGCGCACCATGTCGCGCCATGTGAGTTGATCCGACCGGGCATGTTCGGGTCAGGCCATTTTGTTTTAGGGTGCTCATATCATTTTTTCTAAGTTGTGACTGCATAGGTGCCTTATGCACGTTCGAGCGGCCCATTTTTTGTTTTCTCCGTTGTGGCATATTCATTCGGTCAGGCGCGTCGTGTCGCGCCATGTGTGGTGGCCCGACCAGGCGCGTTTGGGTCGGGCCGTTTTGTTCGAGGGCACCCATATTAGTTTTGCTAAGTTGTTACCACCTGAGTGCCTTGTGCATGTTTGGGTGGCCTGTTTGCTGTTTTCTCCCTTGTGGCATCATTCGGTCAGGCATGCCATGTCATGCCATGCAAGGTCGCCCGATCAGGCGTGTTCGATATGGGCCGTTTTGTTCGAGGGCGCCTGTATTAGTTTTGCTAAGTTGTGACCACCTGGATGCCTTATGCACGTTTGGGTGGATTGTTTGTTGTTTTCTCCCTTGTGGCATCGTTCGGTCGGGCGCATAATGTCACGCCGTGCAAGGTCACCCGACCAGGCGCGTTCCGGTCAGGTCGTTTCATTTGAGGGTGCCCATATCATTTTTACTAAGTTGTCACTGCCCGAGTGCTGTGTGCATGTTTGAGCAGCCTGTTTTCCATTTTCTCCCTTGTGGCATCATTTGGTCGGGTGCTCCGTGTCGTGCCATGTGAGGTTTCCCGAGCGGGCACATTCGTGTTGGGCCGTTGTTTTCAAGGGTGCCTGTATTAGTTTTTCTAAGTTGTGACTGCCCGAGTGCCTTATGCACATTCGGGTGGCCCATTTTCTGTTTGCTCCCTTGTGGCATATTTGTTCAGTCAGTCGCATCGCACTGTGTGATGTCTCCCGACCGGGTGCGTTCGGGTCAGGCCGTTTCATTCGAGGGATCCCGTATCAGTTTTGCTAAGCTATGACCACCCAGGTGCCTTATGCACATTCGGGTAGCCTATTTTCCATTTGATCCCTTGTGGCATTGTTCAGTCAGGCCCGTCATGTCACGCCATGTGAGGTCGCCCAACCCGGCAGGTTCAGTTCAGGTCGTTTTGTTCGAGGGCGCCCATATCAGTTTTGCTAACTTGTGACTGCTCGGGTGGCTTGTGCACATTCGGGTAGCCCGTTTGCAATTTTCTCCCTTATGGAATCATTTGGTTAGGCGCGCCGTGTCAGGCCGTGCGAGGTCTCCCAAACGAGCGCGTTCGGTTCAGGTCGTTTTTTTCGAGGGCATTCATATCTATTTTGCTAACTTGTGACTACCCAAGTGCCTTGTGCACGTTTGGGCAGCCCATTTTCCATTTTATCCATTGTCGCATCGTTCGGTTGGTCACACCATGTCGCGCCATGTGAGGTCGCTCGACCGGGCGCATTCGGTTCGGGCCATTCTTTTCGAGGGCGCCCATGTCAGTTTTGCTAAGTTGTGACTGATCGAGTGCCTTGTGCACAATTGGGTGACCCATTTTCTGTTTTCACCATTGTGGCATTGTTCGGTCAGGCACACCATGTCGCACCATCTGAGGTGGCCCGACTGGGCACGTTCGGGTTGGGCCATTTTGTTCGAGGGTGCATGTATCAATTTTGCTAAGTTGTGACCACCTCGGTGCCTTGTGCATGTTTAGGCGGACCATTTTTTATTTTCTCCCTTGTGGCATATTCGTTCAGTTAGGCGCATCGTGTCTCGCGGTGTGAGGTCATCGGACCGGGCATGTTCGGGTCAAGCCGTTTCATTCAAGGGCACCTGTATCAGTTTTGCTAAGTTGTGGCCGCCTAGGTGCCTTGTGCAAGTTCGAGTGGCCTATTTTCCATTCGCTGTGTTTTGGCATCGTTCAGTCGAGCACGCCATGTTGCACCGTGCCTGGTCGCCCGACCGGGCACGTTCAGTTTAGGCCGTTTCGTTCGAGGGCTCTCGTATCAGTTTTGCTACGTTGTGACCGTTCGAGTGGCTTGTGCACAATCAAGCAGCTCATTTTTCATTTTCTCCCTTGTGACATCGTTCGGTCGTGCGCGTGCATGAATTAACCCTAACCCATGATTTAACCCCCTAAAGCCTAATCATCTAACCCCTAAACCCCTTAACCACTTGATCTGCTAGGGGCCAGTTACCTTGATATTAACGATATTCGTGTATTCATACTCCTTCTAAATAACCTATAAAGGGTCAATGAAATTGACCAATATGTTGTCAATTTTTATCTTATCCATCTCTTGGGTAAGCTGCTTATGTTGTCACTATTTCCCTTTCTTACCCTTCTCTACCTCTCTCACTCCTCTCCCTCTCTCTCTCTCAGCTGATCCATTCCTTCTCTCCCCTCTCCTTCAGTTTATCTCCATCTCTCCCTTGTGAATCCCCTTGTCTCGCCACCGGATCTATCAATCTATGTCTTTATAATTATTCCTTCTCATATATATCTAGAGTTAATATATATCATGACATATTGGGACCTATGATTGGGTTAATTCTGCCTTGTTGGGAAGGTTAAAATGGTTAATATTCGATACACAAAATGTAGATCAAATATTTCATCAAAAAGAGGGAACCATACCCTATATTCTTCCAGGATATGCCCATCAGTCATCCCTTTCTCTCCTTATATCTCCAGCCTCTCTCTTCCCCAATCTCCCTCTCAACTCTCTCTCTCTCTCTCTCTACCCTCCAATCCTCTCACTATATCCCTCCCTCTACAGTTATTTCTAACCCCCTTCCATCTTTGTGTCACTATCTCCCTCTCTTCAACTTTGTACTGCTTTCCATTCCTCTCAGTCACATATGTTTCCTTGGTCTATTAAGGGACAAGGTCGAAAACATTAGGATGTTTTCGCAATAAACAAGGGTATTTCCAAGACACAGTCAAGTGGAGCAAGAGTACAAGAGCCAGATTTCTCATGACTGTGGGACACTCGAACATAATATTTTCTGGAGTAGTCATGAGGTGCAGTCTGGTTATTAATACTTCATCAGATGGCCATTCTCTGGACTTAAATTGTGTCACAACACTGTGGCTAAGTTTGACACTGGAGATTGAACATACATTTAGTTTCATTGCAATAGACATTTTCATCAATAAATGTAAAGCAATGGATAACAAGTACTATAAATTAATAAATAAATAAAACATGGCAACAAGCAACAATACTTACAAAATTGTTACATTTAACTCCCTAAACCCCTAGTAAACCCCTAACCCATTTAACCCCCTAAACCGTAAATGTATAAACCCTTAACCCCTAACCCCTTCAACTATAAACCATTAAACCCTTAGCCCTAACCCCTTAGACACTAATTCCTGACCCCTAACCCATCTAACCCCCTAAAATCTAACCCCATTAGCCCGTAACATCTAACCCCTAAAATCCTTAACTGCTAAATCCCCTAACCCCGTAAACCCCTAACCCATTTAACCCCTTAAATACTAAACTTATAACCCCTTAACCCATAACCCATTTAACCCCCTAAGCCTCTAAACCCCTAACCCATTTAACCCCTAAACCATAAACCTCTAAACCCTTAACCACTAACCCTCGAGGGCGTCTGCCCAAACCCGTTTAGGTTAGGTCATTTCAGTTGAGTGCGCTCGCCAAAACGCGTTCGGGTCAGGCCCCCTAAGCCCCCAATCCCTAATCCCTTAACTACTAACTCATTATTTGACCCCTAACCCCTAAATGCACCTAAATCCCCTAACCCCTAACACCCAATCCCCTAAGCCCTCCAAATTCGAATTAGCTTTGAAGAAGTAATTGTTTTCTAAATATGGTTTATAAGTTATTTAAATAGAGGTATCTTCTCTAGAGTTATTTTTTAGATCCACAGTTTCATTTACTAATTTTTGAACAAGGCATATGACACTCTTCATGTCTATGGGATTTTAATCTTGAATTTCATTATCTATATGAGGAATTTTGGGTGGAAAAAGAGTTTCGTAGGAGTCTCCTAGGTCCCCCACCAAACTCATCATCCATTTTTCGCATTTTTTGATACTAAAAAATTATATGAGTTGTTATGTATTTCTAGTAAAAAACCTCATCTTCAGAAATATTTTCTTGTCATTTTCAAAATTTACTGCTTCATTGAGCACAACATCTAGCTTATCTAATACTTTATTGAAGCTAAGAGCTCCATCTTTGGGGAAAGTTGCTTTTCAGCTAACTCCACTGCTTTTGATCTCAATTTTGCCAATTGCTTCCTTCTCTCATATGATACCTGAGCCTTTGCCTTTCTCTTCCCTTCTAATTCCGTAATAGTGTCATAGTGATGCTAGCCAACTTCTTTGGAAAGCCTTCCTAGCTAGCAGACAATACTTGTGACATGGTTGAAGCCTTAACACTTTCAGAGCATCTGGAATGACTATTCTCTTCTTCCAGTCATACGGTGGGGGAACCCCTTCAAAAGCCCTTAGCCTAGAAATTGCTGCAGCACCACGCTTGGTTTTGTGTGGAATCATTCCTCTAATTGTCCACTAGTCAAATCCTTCTCTTACTTTATTTTCATTTTCCCATACCTAACCAATGACAGCACAAGAACACCTATTTCTATAAAAGCACCTATAATTTCTCTTACTTTATTGTCATTTTCCCATAACTAACCAATGAGAACAAAAGAACACCTATTTATATAAAATAACCTATAATACTTATGTAGGTTTCACTAATATCGCTTTATTTACTATGTACACAGTAGCGTAGATCCTAAAGTGATTCCTGTACAATGATAATCCACTAGGTGTATTTGTTATTAGCAAAATATAAATGGATAGATGTACCATTTATGTCCAAGTTCCACCAAAATGGTTACCCCTACCTACCTAGTAACTACATTACATTTATTTCATGAAAAGACTACCTTACAACCCACCAAATTTCTATCATATCCTTGACGTCAACAACAGTTTGTTGTTCAAGATATAACTAAGTTGGAACAAACTTATCTCTAGAGCTTAGGATATTTTTCCACTTCTAATGTTTATAAACCAATAGATATAAAGTTTCTAAAGAATGTGGGAGCTCTTTATGTATCACCTTCCCTATATTGAATCCGTCTTTAAAATCATCGAAAATGTCCATAGATGAGTTATCCTTATTAAACCAAAAATTTCATTGAAAATAAGCATTCATACCATAACATTACTACTTCCATTTTAACCACATAAAACCTATTTTTAGGTTTCCATAATTCATCTTTAATATCACATAATTAAATTAAAAAACAACCAAAATCCTTAGTCTATGAAATAAAAATTCAACAATTTTATATAATTAATAATTTAAATAAATGTCTTAGATCTAACCTCATTAATAATTATTTATAATAAAAAATACCACTTATTTACCTAAATCCCTTATTAACCCCAAGAAAATTCTCACACATTTTATTTAATGGAATTTGAGTGGCCTTAAAAAAACACACGTATTTCATTACCAAATGTCAAAAATTTTCAAATATCAAAAGTTTTAATTTCCCACCTTCATTTCTCTCTGATTGCATGGTTTTTCCACAGAAGGAGGGAGGATGTGACCATACTGCCTCAGGTTTTGAGGAAGGATGCAGCCATACTATTGCAGGTTTGGAGGAAGGATGCGGCCATACTATCGTAGGTTTGGAGGAAGGATGTGGTAAGTTAAGTTTAGGTCCTGTGATTTGGCCGATTGGCTAGCCAAATGACGATGTAACATCAAACCAAGCTTTGGAGCCCAAGGACCTAGCCTTCCTGGACTCAGAGAGGGCTCTCTCTATATATGTAAAAGATGTCGGTGTGTTTACTTGCGGTGTTTTGATATTAGGCTAGTTATGAAGTATGTTTTTAGTTTTTTGGTTTTTTAAGTTTGTGAGGAATGAAACTGATCAAATACATAAACTGGATAACAAGATGTAGATAAATTGGGCTATGGGGTCAAAGAGGTCAAGGAAGCTATGAAGTAATGATGTAAAGCTGTTGTAGGGCCGATTTGATTCATGGTAGAAGGGATCTCTGGGCAAAATGGATTAAGTGGACAACAAGTTGGTGAAAGACAAGGGATTTCAAGTGTAACTAGTTAATAGCAGACAATAAACATGTAATATCAAGCCATTAATCATGCTAAGTATAACTATAAGCTAATTAACACATAGAAATCAAACATTCCAGCCATACATAGAGGTATAAGACCCTCTAACTTCGGGAAATGGCTATCAGACTTTGGGGAAAACATATAAGACAAACTAACAACTCATAAACTATGCCGAAACGCCTAAACATAGTCTCTAAGTCATTGGGCACTTGGACAAATAAGTTTTCATAGTTTTAGGCAAAGGGCTAGATCGGGACTAGGCCTCCTTGGTTCAACAAAATGATCAACAAATCAATCAAAGAGAAAGTTTTATGGACAGAACTATGGGCAGCTGATAGGTAGGTAGGGAAAACCATACATCCTACTCAACATACATGGAACTGATGAATAAAACTTAGCAACAATACCTTAGGTTACTAAGGAGCAGCTAAGAATTCTTTAGCATAACTAAGGGAGAAGAAAACATCAAGCTATGAAGATTCAGGGATTTTGAGGTGCCTCCATGGGCATATCTCAAAATCAATCTCTACTGATCTATAGCAGCAAGAAATATGTAATATGAATGAGAACTAGAAGACAAAACACATTAAGAAGCAATATACCATTCTACCATGACAAGGAATCCATCAACAAGCCTTCACCATTCCTCAAAAGCATCCAAGAGGCAGTCCAAAAATCATAACTCAAGTGTATTCTTCAAAGCTCATATGACCAATGCATTAATTCTTCTCTCAAGTTCAGCCTCTGATTTACAATGAGAACCATCGAATAAATAGGCTTGAGGGAGGAAAACCTCATGGAGCAACTAGCTATCCCATTGGCCAAGTCAAAATATCTAAACTTGTCCTTGAGGCTTTGCAAAGCCCAAGGCACAAAATATCTCATAAAATATCTAAAAAACTGCTAAAAACGGAAATTATATTGACTTTACATGATTTCCCCATGATAAAAATAGCTTAACGCACATTTGGGAAAAGCAGATTTTTGGAGTTCAAAAATTACAAAAATACTTCATATTTATGCCTGAAAAAGGTCCCTTGACTTGCTTAAGGAAAATGGCAGCCTTCCCGGTGTCTAAATGAGGCTCATGATGGCTCGTTGGAAAGCTCTCTGTGTCTTCTTTCCGACGCAAGTGGAATCACTTCAATCTGATCTCTGAAAGTCCCTCAAAACTGTACCTGTGTGCAAAAACCCAGAAAATAGCAGGCTGCTGATATGGCGGGCATAATGTGCAAAATGAGGCTGTTTTTCGCCAATTTGAGGGGGCGAATGATTTTCAAATCCCCTGAAAATCGCTGGAGACCTGCTCATGGAATTATGGCATCCATCGGTATCATCCTCCTCTCTTGACAACTCATCAAACTGACATGGCGAATTTATGAGTTTTTGGCCAAAAACCCAAAAAATGCCAAAAAACAAAAAGTTGCCGAAACAGGCTCAAAATTGGCATGCATGACCCTCAAGGGTCCATAGAAACATGCTCCGAAGCTGAAGCCAAAATATCAAGGGCTGATATGCTTTTTGCTTCTTTCCGTGCTAGGCGCCTCTCCTTCAACTTCTTCAATTTTTCTTGTGCTACCTTCAATTTTCGCCTGGCAAATTGATTTAGCTTCTGAAAGTGAAGAGTCCTTTTTCTCTGTAGCTCAAGATCCCTGTTTGCCTTCTCAAGCTTTGATTCCAAATGCTCGTTAGCTCTCTCAAGCCATGCTTCCTTGTTCTCCTCAATTTCCTGCTCAAAGAGGGCAGTGAGAGGAAAGGCTTCGAATTGAGCTTGTTCTTCTGCTCTCTGTTTCTCCAAGGCTCTTCTAAGCCCGATGGTCCTAGGCCTCTTTCGCCTAGGCTGGTCTTCCTCCTCTTCATCATCAAACTCGCAAATGAGCTCTTCAATTCTTACTTGCGCCTTTTCTGCCTCTTTCTTATACTTGATCGCCCTTGCCTCATGAATGGGTGCATGATACTTCATTTGTTTATTTTCAGCCTCCAAGAAGTGGTTGAAATTCCTCGCCCTTTGAAGATCTTCTTGTAACACCTCAATTTTCCCTTCTTTTTGAATGAGGAGGTTTTCAAGGAGGCGGGCCTCATTGTCACTATCATCACTTTGGATAGGGATAATAGCTAATTCACCTCCATGCTTTGCACTTTCTCCAATTTTACTTTTGCCTTTGAATGCCAATCTAGCGCTTTTTCTCCTTGGAAAGCTAGAAGTTGTCTTTTTGGGCAATTTCCTCTTTTTAGGAACAATTTTGGTCACTGTCAAGGAGGCAGCTTCAGCTTGCTGTCCTTCCTCAACATCTTGTCCAGCTTGTGGCTCAAAAGGCGCTTCAATTGTTTGCTCAACCTGCTGCTCTTCAATTTAAATATTCTTCGTTCCTCTTCACATGTAGCTGCTTGATCACTTCATCATTTATTAGCTGTGTGATCTTCAAACTCTTTATTGCTGCTTTGTTCACATTGCAACTGTGTGCTGCGATCTTGTACTCACATTCTTTCTTTGCTCACTAATCTCAGCTAAGTCTCCCTCCATCCCAGTGCTTGCGCTCC
The DNA here is from genome assembly GCA_034641835.2 of Pinus albicaulis. Lineage (NCBI taxonomy): Eukaryota > Viridiplantae > Streptophyta > Pinopsida > Pinales > Pinaceae > Pinus > Pinus albicaulis. The sequence continues at coordinate 984,783,651 of CM076577.1, read as the reverse complement.
ACTGCCTTCTTTTTCTCCCTATGGTTCTTGCCCTCTCCTTCTCTGTTCACTTGGGCACTTAGTGGGTCATCTTGATTTTTAGGGAGTAGGCCTACTAGACAAACCTTTGAGGCGATGGAAGCGGGCCCAGTGAGAACATGACAGGAGGGTGGGATTTTTAATCATGCTGCTAATGGAAGATCTTCTGGAAACCCTTTCTTCTCAGTGCAGGTCAACAAAGAAAAGATAAATCTCACCCGATCGGAGATGATAGAAAGGAAAATTCTTGAGAGGTGGAGCCTTCTTTTGAATGATGAGCGCCCATTTTCTCTATGCTTTTGGACAAAAAGTATGGAAGGTTTAATTGCCTGCTTCTGGTAAAATGCATCAACAAGCGGACATGATAGGCATAAATTTGGTTAAACCTCCCTTCACAAGTGAAATATCTCATTATGGCTTTCATCGGCGGAGCATAACTGTCAAGAAGATAGGAAAAAGGGAAAATAGCAGTGATGGTTTCCCTATGTTCAGGCTTGATGAAAGGTTTATAATCCTCTAGATCAAGATGAGCTTGTTTAAACCACTTTTCACCATGATACGGGATCTTGGTAGCCTTGGATACATACCTTGGGGAGATTTTGAAGTCAAGACCCGCTAACTGGAAGTGTTTGTCCTTGAATCTCAAAGCACACAAATGTGTAAGTGGCGAAAAACTCTTGACTTCTTCTATCCTCTGGCAGAAATCAAGACAACCTACTTCATGGAAATTGAAAAGCACTGATGGGTGAGCATTGATTTCTTCTATGGAGATAGGCTCATGTCTCTTATGTGGACCGCTTTTGTGATCTCGTTTTGGAGGCATTCTGACTTGAACAAGCTTTGGAAGAGGCAAACTGCCTTTACTGTAAGAAACTGCTCTGCTGGATTGAGACTAGTCACTTGACTGTTTAGACAGATTAAACAATGTGTTTTGGATGAAATGCAACAATTTTTCTTTGAATAAACCGCCTCTGTACTTCTTAAAAAAAACAGCCCTCCAACTCTGGATGCACTTCAGCCAGGCAAACTTTTTAACAATTGTACCATGTGTAAAAGATGGGATAACTGCTTTGTAGATTCCCTGTGCACAGTTTTGAACAATCACCCCTCTTGTGAATTTGTTAGAGGCCAACCCACACTGGTATTTGTGTCTTCAAAACAAAACTCAAATGTTAAAACCCTGCTCTTCAGGTCATTTACCTTGAAAATACCTCTATCAACAGATTTCTATAAAAGAGATCACACAGTGGAAAAGAAAGGAGACTTTTTGGTTAGGTGAAATATTAGCCCACTGTGTTTAGGAAAACACCTTTCACTTGTGAATTTTGAGAAATCAATCACCACCTTTGTACCTCTGGCTTCAATGTTAAATTCGATCATCAACAACCCTGCCTTCTAGAAAATGGCCCTATTCACCTTTAGAATCTCTCTGTCAACAGTTCTTCACAATGATACAATATGGTTTCTGGAAAGGCAGACCCAAGTTAGATGTAAAATCAATGCACAGTGGTTTAGGAAACACACTCTCTTTACTTGTGAATCTCAAAGGTCAACACTACACCAGTACCTCTGTCTCAATATTAAATGCAATCACCAAGAACTCTGCCCTTTAGAAAGTGGCCCTTTTCATTTGTGAAGTTTTAAGAAAACAAAAACCACTTTTGTACCTCTGCCTCCAAAGTTAGAATCCCATCAACAACCTCTGCCCCTCAGTGTTCTGTTCACTTTTGAAAATCTCTGTCAACAACTCTTCACAGTAGTGACAAAAACAGTGAAAAAGGGGGCAGTTTGCTAAAAGGTGTGTTTGTGAGAGAATGCCAACAATCACTCTGTTTTTGAATATTTTGATGTCAACCAACATCTAGCTTGGAGGAGGCTTTCAAACATTTAACAATTCTGTCTTGTGCAAGTGTGCCCTCTTTTCACTGTTTGTATATCAAGCAAATCACCACACATATGTTAAGAATGTCAATCACACAGGTTTGGGGTGATAATGACAGAGTTTTTTTAGAGGAACACAAGCCTTTAGACAGAGATTATATGAGTTTTCTTTTTCAAACAACAAGAATGTCAAGACCCCCTCACTGAGTGCACTTCACTGTTTTAGTAGTGTAGAAATGTTTAGATGATAGTGTGAAAGGCTCCTTTTCAGAATTAGGTCTGTATTTCTGCAACGAAAGTCTTCTTCTAATCAAAACCCTGCTTTTGACAGGAAAACCTCTGCCCTTCGCTTGATTTTAAGATGAAACAAACTGGCCCTCTACCTCAAAACCTAGTCTTTCTCTGTATGTGTTCTTCGAATAACAATTTTCCTCTGCCTTTAGGTGCTTCCTTATGGAATTTCAGTCAGCAAACTTTTGAAATCGAGGGGGAATTATGTGAAAATACCTTGAATTTTGGTGAAACACACGTTTTGGAGGGCTGAAGAATCGCTGAAGACCTTGGACACTTGCGCGGCATCCTTTGAAGAAAACACGTCGCGCAGAAGGTGCTAGTCGGGTCGGCCTGTCGTGTGGTCGGGCGGCCTTGTACAGGCGCATCGCGCCAACATACAGGCACGTCGCGCCGACGAAGGTGGCCTTTGTAAATTTCTGCCCAGGCACGTCGCGCCAGAACCCAGGCATGTCGCGCAGTGCAAAAAACGTGCTACTGTGCTATTTCGACCCGATTTCTTCTTGTTTGATGCTGTGGAGGCACGGGCTTTGATTCTAGTTTTTGAAAATGAATTACCACTCTCACACTTCAACCTTATATCATTTAAAAAAAAAAACATTCTCAACGGTCATTCTATTTTAAAGTAAAATAGAACTTTGGTTTGGTTCTTTTTTGTGGAGTTTTTTGTTTTGAAAAACCTTTGATTTTTTAACTTCGGTACATTCAAAACTTGCCTTGGAGAGTTGCCATACATTTGACCACCTGCAGATCATGGACTTTAGCACCGGTGTTAGGAGGAGGACCTCCAGCTTTGTTCTTTGGGGGACATCTCATCACCAACCTTTAGACCCTAAAAAATGTCTCCATAATCTTGTGGCTATTTTTGCCACTGTGTTTAATGGTACAGGTACAAGTTGCTGCATCTTTTATGACCTGCAATGTTCTCCAAAGAGGGGCATTTTTTACTATAATCCTCTGCTTGACAACTCATTATGCCACATCTCTGCCACTGTTTTTTTTTAATACTGTATCTTTGTGCTGAATCTGCCCTTTGGAATGATGACAACTGTGTTTGTTTTAAGACATATAAACAGTGGCAACTCATCAAAACCAACTTCTTCTGCCTATTCATAAGATTGAATACCATTTGCCTCCTCCATCTGAAAAGACAAGCTTGTAAAATATGAAAACAGGGCTCTTTGATACACAGTCATTATTTTGCTTTGATCAGTGTGTTAACCTTTTTTTGTCAATAGAACCATTTCCTAACTGAACTATGTTCACTTTTTTCCTCTCTTGGCGATTTTTAGCAAGGAAGGGCTATTCATAATTCGCCAGAAATTTGAAAGATTTGAACACCTATTTCTTGAAAAGCGCTTCTTTGGATCTTTGGCATGTGATATTGTTTTGTTGCTTGAACCTTTCCCTCAAGGAAAAGTCTTCTTTTTGGTATCAATGGCACACATATATTCAATATTTTCTCTTTTCTACTGCAGGTATAGTCTGACAGATAGCTCTTTGAAGAGGGAAGACAATACCTTTGCACCATAAACAGTAACACTTACCTGTGCAATGACTCCTTTATTCAATTTCTTTGTGTCCTTTCTCTGCACTTTTTAGACCCATCAGTTTTCAACAACCTGCAATGACTTTGGCCATCTGCTCATATATGGAGGAGGCTCTTCATCAGGTAAAGTATCTGAAGGCTTTTTGACAAATCTGTTTGACACAGCCTTTCTCTGAATGTGATGGTGAGTAAACCACTTGAAAGACACCAATCTTAGCATCTTTAAATGCAAGCATCACTGTGTTTTAGAAGAAACCTTAATCACAGTGACACTGTTTCCCTGTACTGTTCTAGGGGTGACTGAGATATTTATCATTTGGCTTGGTCATCTCATGACAGGTTACCTGACAAAAAATCTTTGTGACTAGGAAGGTCAGTGCTTTTTGAAAAACCAAGGACTTTCCATCTGCCTGTGTAATGGCATTGGTTAACAACATCTATTCCATTTGATCTTGGACAAAACAGGCTACTTAAGATTGGAATGTTTACTGATGACATGCTTTCTAAAGCTTCAACAATTCAAATGATTTGCAAGTTTGAAATGAGCTCCTTTATCAGACCAAACCCCCCTTTCCTTTGAACTAGCATATTTCCACTATATTCCTGTTATGATCATCAGTCACTTTCATAAAACCTGGAGTCCCTGTTTCATTGGTTTCATTTCAAGTCAAACCTGGACTTTTACAATCATCTAAGTCAATATTGGCCAGCACCCTCTGCTTGTGGATGAAGGAGGCGCCCTAACCCTCTGCTTGTAAATGAAGGAGGTTCTGGGCCTTGACAATTTACCAGTTTGCTGAGACAGTGGTATCCCTTTTTTCCTGTGATTTTCATGCTGGAAAGAGCTGTAAAGTCCAGATGAGTAGCTTTCTATTTTGCAGACATATCTAAAGGCTCAAGTTACATTTAGAAGCAGCTGTTCCTCTAACTGTAAACTCAAACATTTACTCCATGAGATGAAATATATTTCCTGCCTTTGTAGAACCATAGAAAACTGTGACAAACCTAATAGTCAGCTTGAGGTTGGGTTTTATGCAGTGCTGAGATCTAGGGGATATAAGTGGCGCGACTTAGGGCTGCTTGTCAATTTCATTTGCAAAGTAAGAGGTCAGTCATGGTAGGCCTGTAGCAGATGGAGGCTTTTTGGCTTTTTTATGATTGCCAAGGGTGAAATGTCTTAAAGCGCCACTTCCTAACATAGGGGAAACTTTTGAAACAGATGTGGATTGGCCTTTTAAAGGTGATGGGCAGATCAAGAAGGCTGAAGCTAGGTAGGCTTGTGACCATGAGGTTTTGACTTCGCCAGAGGTGGACTGAATAGATAGAAGG